>VCCN01005421.1:78626-91682 GCA_006491835.1 Architeuthis dux | reverse complement strand
TCACCCAGAATTCAAATATGTTCTATCCAGGAAAATCCAAATTCATAAGTTAATATAACTTAATTGATTCATCAGTCGCTCACCGAGATATAACAATTTCGGAAATGTTTAAGAACGATATTGGTCATTCCAAATCAACCCACATAATGGCCCCATGGGCATCTTAGATTTTCATGAAATTTCAGTAGGTGATACCTATTCTAGAGAAAATTCAACCCTGAAAATTTCAATCAGCTTGATTGAACAAACGGTTCAGAAGTTATGACAAATTGAAATCTGCTTAAATTTGCATGTCGCGCGCCGCAAGCAGAAAAAAAAAATGTGCCAAATGTGGCACTTCATAACTTTGGTATTTAAGAATATATCTAGCTGAAATTTGGAAGTTATGGGTCCTTCAAAATGGGGGGAAATGGCTTTTTAGGGTGGGGGTCTGCTAATGTTTTGGCCAGCCAAATCTAAGGGTATTAAAATAAAAATTCCACTGGATTATTATCATTTGCTAAATGTTATTGTTCATTGAATACAGAAAATTGCTCTCTTGTGTTTTTTTCCTTTCTGGTTGCGTCGTACTGGTTCGCAATACGTGTAATTAGGGTTAAAATTAACCCAATCGGACATTATTTCAACCTGTTACCTGGCAGAATCTTAAAATAGACACCTCAAGGATTAAGAGAAAAAGATTACAGGACAAACAGTTGATATATAGTGTATATATGATAACATATCATCGGATTTCTCAACATTTGTTTGCGTTTTCTGCTGTTTTTGTTCTGAAATAGTGTCAAGATGTGGTTAATTTCATGGGTCAGAATTGTATAAAACAATGTGTCCATTTGTCTCTGCATGTTGTTTACTTCAAAAGTTATGCGATTTCCGGTGTCTGGGCTCAGGATCGCACAAGGTGTAGAAGGTGTACACGGAACAAAAGTGCGAAATGCGCAAAGGAAGACGAGGATCACGGTGTTTCAAGTTTACCATGGCTTCGTTGTCATAAAACCACGTCATATAACCGCTTTCGGTTTTTCAATTTCTGAAAATTTTAATTTTCGATACGCCCTAATATATATGCATAACGGTGCATATAGTTTAAATTTGCTTTCTAAGTGTGAACATTAATTTATAATCGATGTTTATCATAACTTTAATTTCGGAAATTAGACAATTTGTAAATCAACATATAATTTTAAATTATACGAAATATAAGTATAGCTGTACTTTTCACTAAAATATAACTAAACTGCTTAGATCAAACGTACAAACTGTTCAGCCTATTATTGTTATTGTTATTCAAATATTTCCTCATCAAAGAGCGCAATTGTAATATGGCAGCTTCAATCTAACCCAATTTGCAGTGGATTACCTAGTTGTTTCTTTTATTCCTTTCCTTTTCTTTCTTTGCTTTTACTTTGCTCTCGTACTACAATGATGTTACTGTAAGACAAAAAGAGCAAAATATCATTATGCAACCTATCTCCTTCAATTGATATCCAAATCAGTTTTTAATTAAGTTGCAATCGCTTGCAGACCTTTTAAGCTTTCAAACTTCACATTCAGGCTTCAATAGCGAGAGAGATTTTTACATCGTTTCTCACTGCCACTGAGAATGATGCTCAAGTCACAGAGCAAGGCGCATGTGTATTACAAAGTATCATACGTGACAGAATCAGTCTAACTAATACAAATACTATGTGCATGTCAATAGTTAGAGCAAGGGATTGTTGATTGGTGTGGCCCGTTGGCACTAGGAAAGGAAACTCACTGATTTCCAACCATGACAAAGGAACCTTTGTCATGGTTGGAAATCAGTGAGTTTCCTTTCCTATTGCCAACGGGCCACACCAATCAATTGTCACTTGCTATTAGTTTAGTACATATGAAATTTTCGAAGTTACTAAGATACTTTCTCCCGGAAAAATAAAAAGTATTTTTTGTGCTTTCAATCCAACTATTCTTCGTAAAACTAGGTTTTGGCTTTTATAGCGATTAGAGTTTAAATTTTACAGTCATCTAGTAACTGTCATCTATGGGTAATGGTTAGCGTATCGGACTGCCAGCTGCCTCGACGCGAGTACAAACCACGTCAGATCTTCGATGATGTTTTTATAAATTAGTTTTGTTCACTCACCGGTTCCGTCTTCCGAGAAAGCTCCGACCACATGGTATTACTTCCCTGTGAAAAATCAATCGATCAATTTTCAAAGATGTTGTGTTGCCTTTGATTTCAAATGAAGACACTTAACTGTGATTGACTGGATGAAACAGCATCGTCTTTTAACAAGTAGCATGAAATGTGACATTATTTCTCCACAGTATGCTTTGTGAAGTAGTTATCCGTGTTTTGATTACATAAACTTTTGATCAAATTAAAACTACGTATTTATTTATTTTAAAAAAAATCTTTTGGTTAAAACAGTGATGGCGAACCTATGACACGCGTATCAGCAATGACACGCCACAGGTTTTTAGGTGACACGCGATGGACTTTTTAAAAACTTTTAATTTATTATCCTTGTTTTGTAAGTATATTTTGAAATTTCAAGTTATATTTTATTAAACTTCTAGTTTAATAAATATATTTTAAAAATAGGCCCCTATCTATAAACATACCTAAAACTAAAATTTCGACATACCGTGCTAAAAATAAATTCGCCATCACGATCAAGTCGAATATTCGATAGAAAATACATTTTTTGCAAGTAATCTTTTGACTTTCGTTACCTCTGGAAATTTGTCAGTCAGTTTTGAGAAAAACTAATTTTTAAAGGTCTTATAAAAATAACATCAAAGATCTGGTATGATTTGAACCCACGTCAAGGCAGTTGGCAGTCTGATACGTTAACCTTTATCCTAAGAGAATAGTAACTGTAAGACAGTAAAGTCTAAACTCTAATCGCTATAAAAGCCGAAACCTAGTTTTACGAAGAATAGTTGGATTGAAAGCACAAAAACTACTTTTTATTTTTCCGGGAGAAAGTATCTTAGTTACTTCGAAAATTGTTAGTTTAAAAAAAAAAACCTCTTTTTAAAAAATTTCTTATCGAATGTAAGTAACTTCGAAAATTTCAGAGACAACTTCCAAAGTCTAGCGACACCAGTTCAGTATGGCTTCTTTCTTCGATGTCAACAGGTGGAATTTGTTTATCTTGCTAACACTGCGGACGTTTCAGTGACGTCATACAGGGTCGAGGCAAAATGTGTCTGAATTCAATTCGACAATGTTCGGGGTGCCTAAAGGCTACTTGATCCGGCCAATGATATAAAATGCGAAAGAAAACAGCCCACAATAAACAACAGAAAACAGGTCTTAGCAGTTGCAGTCAAGAATTAATGCTGAAAGTTGTGCAGAACAAGTTTAAAGAGAAAAAGCCCCATGCGTGATAGCCTGCTGGTTCTTCCGGTCAGCTATCACACAGCTTTTCTCAGGACAATTAAGTTCAGTTTGAAATGTAAGAACACCAAAAGAATTAGATCACATTGGTGTGGGTGACTTAGGAACATTGGCAAAATTGGCAGCTTGGAAAGTAGGAAAGTTGAAGACAAAAGTCAGTTCTTAACGTAAAAATGACACTGGTTTTGTTTGGATTGTCGAGACACCACAGAAAATATGAAAGAGAAGCAATTGAAAACTGAGAGTGAATACTAAGAGTTTTATTTCCCATTTTATGGACAAAAAGGGAGGTATTCGTTCACCACTTCTGTTAAAGTTTTGAAAACCTGTTTTCCAATTTTTTTTGTTTTCTCATTTAAAGTATATGAAAGTTTATAGTGACGTCACGGTCTTGTGTTTCTTCTCCGTTTCGCAGAGTTCACACGCATTGATTTTCCGATATTGGTGTGTTTCTACAAGATTCTACAGACGATCATATATTTAGGGAGTAACATAATACTAATATTAGTACTAGGTGTCTATATTAACACTAACATTGGTGTCGCAGATAAAATAGAACTCTGACAAAAGAAAATTATTTTTGTTTGTTTATATGCATACATGACGTAGAAAGAGCAAATGTGTAATTCTTAAATATATGAAACTATCTTGCAACTTTAAATAAAAGCTTACAAACTTACTAATATGAATCATTAATTACCATTGGAAAATCTTTATTTTTATAGTTGAATCCCCAAACTGTTAGTTTTTACACCATTAAAAATGCAAAGGAGACTGAATTTTCTGTGTGAAAATGACGTAATAGATACACCTAAATATTTTACCAGTTCAAAACTGTATGCCAGAAGAAGGAAAGATAATTTTGTACTACACAACCAAAATATTACACTCAATTTGTACTTTCATCTTTCCATTTAACTCAGCCTGTTCTCGGCGTGTTTTAGTGTGTATATAGATACCAAATTTGTCTACTGTTCAATTATAGATAAGATCTGAGTGCAGAACTTCATGGAAATCCTTCTCATCATAGATAAATCATAAGAAAACATGATACCTTGTTAGATTTGGTAGAGCCAAATAAATTCAAGGAATTTGGTAGAGCCAAATAAATTCATCTTTTGATTCTCTGTTCTTTTATACATATGTTATATGTAGAAATAGAGTCTAAAATAACAATTACCAGACTAATGATAATACAAATGTTATTTTCACTTTGGAAAGTAAGAAGAATTTACTATAGTGAATTATCAACGCATTCGGTACATTCAAAGGCTTACACAATATTTTCTAGCTTCATAACGTGGAATACGTAAGAGAAACTTAAGCAAACAATAGTCAACAGCTAATGTATATAAAATGGCAATTCTAAATAATTACAATTGAAGCCATTTACATTACAACTAATACGCTCATATTTCAATCTGCATATTTCAATCTGCTAAAACTGCATTAAATACAGTTAAATTTGAATCTACCAAGATTACTTAGTGCTAAATGATCAATTAGTAATAGAAATTAATATTAATATCAAGAACTGACAAGTAAAAAGGCTTATTTGTTTGTCTAGAACTTTGAAACCGAGTGTTGAACAGAATATAGCGATCATTAGAAACGTTTCTTTGTCACAGTTAAAAAAAAACTCTCGCTTATCCTGGGACTAAATATCAGGCTCAAAACTATTGATCTACCGGCCTATTGTCCAATATTCAACTCGAAGATGCGCGATCAAAAGAATGCCTACTTTCTGTGATATCAGTGAATTCCTTGTGACTGTTCATGAAAAATTATTTTGTTTAGGAATCAGAACGTCCGTAATTGTAATCATTTTCCTTTATTGAGTTCATCAATTGGCATAACAAGGAAGGAAAAGAGTAGGGTAATATATTAGGAGATAAGAAGAAAATCACAGAAAGAAATTTTCCTAGACAAGATAATAACTTATAGTTCATTTAGAAGTGGGGTTGAGAATAACGAAAAACAAGATAAGTAGTTACAGAGAAAGCATTCAGGAATTTAAGGAAAACAGGAATCGTTTGTTAGAATGATAGGAGATATTGTCCAAGAAATTGCTGAACGAAAACTCATGCCACTACATGCACTGGTCCTATTTATAAAGGTATTAATACTTTCCCTGTAGGCGTCTTTCCCAACCTGCCCCAAGGAGACCTGCCTGATAACCAGTTTCAGGGCTCACTCAAAATCAACCATCTGTCCTGCAGAGCTCAAAGACCTCGTACAAATTATAACGCGAGACCGCCCAGTTAGCTTTATCAAGTTTTCTGACAGCTTTTAATAAAAAGAGGGAGGGATTGACAATTGCACATCTCTCTATCTCTCTCATTCCTTTTTTAGCACAGCTACTAACTTTATATTTATCACAATAGCAGCGTCATTGGTTTTAATACTACCTTCCTCTCACTATCACAAGATCTTCAGCCATCAGAACAGGTCACTCTACAACACCACCGTCTCTAACATATATTCCAATTTCCAGTCTGCTTTAACGAAAACATCAATTTTTGTGTCACCATAATTTTGAAGAAGTGGTTTCGTGCTGCCTTCTACGAGCTTTGAATTAGTTTCCTTCACTGGTATATGAACGTCTATCGTCGAGAGAATTTGTATTAGTCAGTTACAGTACAGTTACAGAATATTAGGCTGCAAAATCTTTAGTAAAACATTGATACTTAATGCTTGAAATTATGTGTACTTTCTCCAAATGTCTACTCCGGAAAGACAAGAACGACATGAATGCAAAATCCTGCGAAAAGTACTGACTTTGCCTGAGTAAGATTTAACACTTGAGTCTTTAAGAATATAACACCATGATCCATCCTGGTGTGATACTATCAGTGGCAGGACTTTAGAAGTAAGTAAGATATACCCTGGAATTTACAAATACACGGAATCAACCTAAAAGATTTAAAGTAGGAAAAAGGCCTGTTTTATTTTAAAGACCCGAGAAATGTCTGGCTGGGAGAATTAAGTTAGTACTTGTCAGTAAACCAGGAGCAGCAAATGGCTGACTAATCATAGAAAATTTACGTTTATGTCCATCGAAAAATATCGGCCAATTAAATCACAACAAAAAAATTACTCAAAATAATTACAAAGAGTTTCAGTTTCATGTTTTTTTACATATCTTTACTTAACCTTTCAGTACATCACGTGAGAACAGAATTGAACTGATCACAACAGAAACAGAGTAAAACTTGGATTTTCAAAAATTATTTAAAAACAGTAAAAACTTTAAAATTATCTATAAAAAAGATTTTAATGCTAAGATTATTTCTCTTTTTACGGAAAATAGCGATAAATCATATTTTACCAAATGAATGAAAAATATTGGCAATTAGAGCAGCATTTTTTTTCGCCGTTTTTAAAAAAAACATTTTTTACGGAAAATTCCAATAGCTTTTTCAAAAACAGAAGCAGAATTTATATGTTCATGGTCTTGACTTAATAATGTAAAAAAATCGGACGGATCGATTGAAAATAAATCATGAAATAATTTTTTTTAATCACAAGAAAAAAATATTTTTTCCCGAAATTTGGAATGCAAACTGATTTTAAAAAGAATTCATCATTTATTCGATAAGTATTGAACATTTTATTAAAATCCAATAAGTAGTTGATGTGTTGTAAATTTTTCAAATCTAGTTTTTTTTTGCTCGTTTAAAAGGGGAGAAAATCTTACTCGTTATTACTACAACCGAGTTTGTTTATATCTGCGCTATTTTTATTCAACAATATCTCCGGTTTTATAAGGTGTACACAAATAATCTTTATCTCATATATTTCGCCAATCTTTCAACTTACTAATGACACTAACATTTTTCGTCGAAAAAATTAAGTTTTACATGATTTTGACGTTAATTTTATCAAAGTGTCAAATTACTCAGAACTAGGTCACGAGGCCGCAGAAATCCCTAAAAACTTGTTTTATATTTGAAATGTTTTCGTTATTTATCAATTTCCATTTGAAAACACAATTTTTCATTCCATTAACATCTTGTTTTTATTGTTTCAACTTGGTTTCACGTAGAAATGAAAAATTATTTTTACCATGTTATATCAAAAGGGAAATTTCCGCAACTTCTTTGCTCGGTTTAGCATCTGATGATATGATATAACTATTCCTTAGCATTTCTTCGTAAAACTGGACGCCTGGAGACTAATAAATGAACGTGTAAAACAAATAATATGCGCAATATTCTTAAATATGACGACCTACATATTAATATTGGGTACCATAAAAAGTTCTTCTGGTTTGTTAAGAAAAAAATAAGACATTTTTTTGTTTTATTTTCGACATTAACTATATTGAACAACATGGATGACAGAAGATAGTGGAACGAAACGTTCCACTATCTTCTGTCATCCATTTTTCTCGAACATTTAACTTTTTATCCTTTTCAGCTCTAGGTGTCTTTTGCAGTCTCCAGAAAATAGAATTAACAGAATTCTGTAACGACTAGATGGTAAGTAATCCAGAGGAGCAATATCTGATGAATACGGAAGATTTGTGAAATATTCTTAGACAAGCTGTAACAATTTTTGACTGGTCATCAAAGAAACATGCGGTCTAGCGTTATCCTGATGGAATATTACGCCTTTCTGTTAAATAATTCCGGACGCTTTTCGTCGATTGTTGCCTTCAATTGGTATAATTAAGAGCATGACTTGTCCTAATCAACCATTTTGATGCTCCTGGAGCAGATCATAGTAGAGTACTCCCTTCCAATTTCACAATATACACAGCATCACCTTATTTGGATGGAGACCAATCTTTAGTATGGTCAGTGGTGGTTTATTTTACTGGCTACACGATCTCTTGCGTTCCACATTATTTGTGAAGTACTTTTCATTACTCATCACACTTTGTTGCAAAAATGGAACATTTAAATACGGTTCAGGAGGTTTTTTTCGGTTATGTGGAAGCCACATGTATAAGCGATTAACATAACCAAGCTGCTGCAAATGATTTCCAACGCTTGATTTGGATACTTTGAGTTTGTTGTATGATATCGATTATTATCAGTGATCGCTAACAACCTCATCTGATCAATCCGACTGTGAAGCATCATTCAACGAGAAATCTCCAACAGGAAACTTCACAAAACATTTTTGACACATTCGATTATTGACAGATGCGTTTCCATAAACTGCACAAAAGCAGGACGCTGGCTGAGATAGTTACGTATTCCCCACGAGCGCCAAAGGTCGGTGTTCGAGCTCATTTAAAAACCAGAATTTCAAATGCTGTTTTTCAGGCCTACTTGGGAAATTGGGGCAAAACAAGCTTCCTACCTCTATTCCTACGTTTGTCTTTATACCAGATGAAGCTAAACTTAGTAATTATCTTAAATATCATATCCCCCTCCCCCACCTTTTTTCCTCCTCCTCACCCTCATCATCATCAAAATATAAATAAAGAAAATGATTGTGAATTGCAAGCAAGGATATGTGGCAAATAAACTGGCCATTTATCGCCGCTAATATTCGTGAAGAAAATAACTATTTACGAAGCCCAGCTAATTCTAAGACATGGCCATTATACTGGGGAGACACTTCCAACAAGTGAATTGTTAGTGAGATTAACAGGATAATGTAACGTTGTGGGTGTGTTTTGATCGTCTCTAGCCGTTCATCGTTCGATGTTGCTGATCAAATGACAGTACCCACAATTTGTCCGTTCTACGAGGACCCCTGCGTTGGGCTCACTTGGATTTGAAACAGAACCACAAGAATAGGAAACAAAATAATCACATAAACCTTTTCTTTTCGCTCTACATTCTTTAATGGTCGAAATCCACGTTTTCTATGTACCGCGACTGCTAGACATTTCGAATTCGGAGACACTGGACCTGTTATCTTTGGCCTCGCGTATAAGCGTATATCTTCTCCTCGACAATATAAAGCTGTCATAAGAGCCCCTTTTCTTCCATTTATTTTCTTTTCTCAGTATTTGTTTGTTCTCTTACCAGCGTGTTTCAATTTGTGTTATTTTCGCTCGATAAATAAAATACTTATTGAAAATCTTTTCTTTCTTTTATTTGTCATTCCCTTCAAACCTTTCTTTTTCTTGTCTTAGCTAGAACTGTCTTTTATTTTATTTTCTCGTTGTGTTGAAATAGAGCAAGGTAAATGTATTCGACACATTTCTTCCTTTTCTTTTCTCGCTGTCTTCCGGTCAAAATAAATAGGAAGATTGACTCTCTTTCTCTCAAATGTGAGTGATTATTTTTACGTCTTAACACAGACGACACAATCGATCTCCCTAAATCGGCTGCAACCCCAGCGTAGGCACACTGGAGTGATGAGATGCTATACGCCGGGGGTCGAAACCCCAACTGCCCTTAACTGATCCTGCGTTCTATTTGTTATCGAAAATGCAAACAGAAAGGACCACGCCACCTAATACAAAATGTAAGCATTTCCTCTCATACACACACACACACACGCACACACACACACACACATATATATATATATATATATATATATGGTAGATATGGTTAGACAATGTGGAAAAGGAAAAGAATGAGAAAAGCTTGTTACATCTCAAACATGTTTATTATCACGAGGATAAATCTTTATGCGTCTTCAGAAGAAAAATTGAACATGGCAGAGTCCTGCTGTATTCCGTGTGGCGTGCAGTGAGTGATCCTAGATGTGTTTGGTGTGGTGCTGTGGTCATTCATCTAGTGTGTGGTGAATAAGACTGTGTTTTGTGTGTTTATATGCCAAAGATCTCTGGTCTGTGTGAGGAGGGAGGGATTTTCTTGGAGGGGTCAATGTATGGTGTTAAAAATCTCTGGTCTATAAGGGAGGTAGTGACTCTTCATGGAGGGGTCAATGCTAGGGTGTTTCTTCTTCTGAAGACGTTACTCGCCGCGACGAAATGCATAAAGATTTACCATTCTGTCGGATTCCCTCACATCCACACAATGAACACTGTGTTGATACTTTCTCGGTCACCCCACTTGAATTAATCCCTGTTGTTTAAAACAAACGTGTCGGTAGAGGAAGTGTTAAAATCGGTCAGTGTATTTTCATCTGTTCCCTTTTGACGTTAATATCGTTAGAAGTCTCCGACCTGGGACGGGACGTGAGTTAAGGAGGGTGATACCCTATCCTTTGAGTTAATTATTCAACTGGTCTAACCCGCTGTTACTACCGCAAGCTTGTAAAACTTTTGCCTTAGCTAAGGACATAACACTAACCATCACTCTACCCATCACTTCACAAGTACATTTCTATTTTTTAATCTTATCTTTTTTATATTTGTGGCTGTGGATTACTGTTTTACCCCTCAGATCAATCGGTATCTCAGATAGTTATATTCATGAATATTGATCAAAATAAAGTTGTTCATTTTTCAGAAATAACTTGAATACTAAGTTGTTTGTTCACTGATCTCAATCTGCTGGTGCAATAGTTTTTCAGAACCGATTCTTGCTATTCTTTTATTGTTTATTGTTGTTATAGTTGCAATCGGACAACAAAATTAAATGCGCCACCTCTCACTAGAAAACAACTGTCGTTTATTTATTTTATTTATCTGTTGCACGGGTGCAGCTCATAGGTAGGTAATCAAAACGAGTGATATTTGCTTACCGAGAGATTTACCCTCGATGAAGAAGAGATTTATTTCATACCAGTGCAAATACTTCTTTGACCTTGTCAGTCAGCTTAATATTTGTAAAGTATACAATATCTCTGGGCAATTAATTTTAAATGTAAGGTAATTAATGTCAGTGAGCGTACCTGTGTTTGTGTATGTAATAATGAGTATGTATGCATCAGTGTATGTGTGTACACACGCGTTTCTATGATTTTATCAGAACATCTGCCTCAATATGATGCCGCTTATATGGCATTTTCTTGAACGAAGGTTGAGTGTAAGATTGTATTCGTAGGAAAGGGTTCGCCTTGTAAGCCTTGTAGGATATGTTTCACCGGCTGAGGGTCAAAGTACATGCCTAGGTTTATGGGAATGATGAGTTTATAAGCTTCTATAAACGTCCTGCTTTCAATCAAATAATATGCAACAAATGCTCTCACACAAACACACATAGATAGATAGAGAGGGTGGGAGAGATAGGGGAAGGGAGAGAGAGAGGGGGTACATTAAGATTTGAAACATACTGTATGGGTGCGTATTCGTAATAGAATCACAATCACTAACGATGAATTTCACTTAACGAACCCTTTTTTTAACTAATCAACTAAATGTCGAATTTTACCTCTGTTCAGTCATGTTAAAAGTTGTGGTATGCGCGGGGAGATATTTGTATTGATTGATGCTTTAATGAATGCATAATGCTCAAAGATGAGCCGCTAAACAAGACTATTTGACTGCAGCCTCCCAGGTGCTTTCATGAACAACAATATAACAAACACTCAAGATATTCACTCATACTCTATATCCATATAAATACACGTTCTTATATATATAAATCTGACCGTCTGTCTGTTTGTTTCTTTGTGCACATTCACTGAGAGAGGGGGCTGATAGGGAGAGCGACAAGGAGAGTGAATATCAGCACCAGAGAAATAGGTGACTGAAGAGGCATGCAAATTGTATGTTTGTTATGATATGTGTTTCCGGACTAACTGACACCTGGGCGGAAATGTAAGTGAACCCAGTCACCTCAGGAAATAGGTATATTGTCTAAATATTGTCAGTGTCTAAAACAGGATGGGACCGGTGATTGACACCACGTAGGTGTTAGAGAAACCTATAAAGCAGACCCAAAGAAGAGAACAGAGCGGACAGAAATCTCGACACTCAAAGAAGAGACAGACATCAGCGCAGCCGAAAGGCAGAAGACCGCAGTCCCTGTTGGGGACAGACTGGCGATTCTCCTTATCATCTCTCTCCCACTCTTCACTCTCCGGCCGGCAAAGATGTATGTTGTGTAATAAAAAAAATGTCCAGATATTTTCATAAGCAAATCTTCGAGTTTCCTTTTTATCCAAGTCCAGGACACCCCACTATACAACATGTGGAAGGGGGTCGATATTTGTCCTGGCTGTTGCCTGCCTTGCCTCCTTCCAAGCCAAGTCCTGATTCCTTGCGCACTTCCTACTATCACTATCCTACTATCACCATCATCACCAGCCACAGCCCTGCCGAAGAAATTGGATCATTTGAATGGAACTGATTTTAACACTTCACCGTCTTTTTTAAATACTGGATGTTCAAATATTTCTTTCATGAATTCTCTTATTTCTTTTTATTTATGAAAATTAATTTGTGAAAATTTCACACCCGTGCACACCTGCACAAGAAATAATAGAATTCATGAATAATTCCAGTACTTGAAATAGATGGTGAAGTGTCAAAATCAGTTCCATTCAAATAGGCCAATCCCGACGGTAAGAAATTCTATGATTGCCAACACTTTTTTCACTAGTAATTCTTTTTTGCTTTTAATCCTTTGGATCAAAAACACAAAAGATTACTGACAAAAAGTATTTAAAATTTCTTTTTTCCACTTGTTAACTGATGAGCATCATAACCCAGTCTTTTTAAAAGTGATCATTAAGTAGATTAACTATCGCCCTGAGTGAAAAGGCCTGATCCAAGTGGGGTGGGAGTTGTTGAATCTGACCGTCATTTCTGGGAAGTTTTTCTGATAAAAATTAACTTTCAAAGTGGA
>VCCN01005407.1:1989396-2001894 GCA_006491835.1 Architeuthis dux | reverse complement strand
GATCGCCCTACTTGGAACAGCCCACATACTAAGGAAAGTGCTTTCGATGAGATGAAGACTCCCCTATAGCACCCCAGGACCATACATAGATCTTCCCAGGATTCGCCAGACCTCTCTATCATGGGCGTTGCGGAGCCAATACTTTATGAATTTGTCTAGTTCGTCAAACCATCTTATTTTTTGCCGGCTACGGTTTCGCATATGATTTTTGGGGATGTTGAGTCGTGATGTTCAGCGGTTGTCTGACATTCTTCCAACATGACCAGCCCATTGCCATTTGAGTTTTCTATTGGATTCTATGATATCTCTGACACCTGTTATTTTCTCGAATATACTGTGCTGTCTTGTGATCTCTTCATGTGATGTTAAGCATGATCTCTCTTGTGCACGTTGCATAGTTCTTAGTTTGAGAGCCAATCTTTTGGTTGGGTTCCATTTTTCAGTTCCATATGTGACTATTGGGAGGACGCATTGGTTGTAGACCCTTCTTTTAAAAAATAAAGGGATCTTTTTGTTCTGGAATGTAGAGCTTGCTCTTCCGAAAGATTGCCAACCTAGAGTGTACAGATGATAATTATTTCGCGTTGATGGAATGTCGCTGATTTTCCGAGGAGGTAGTCTATCCTCACCGGGCATCGGGACTTGTTTTAGACCACAGTCTTGAATCCAGTCTGAACATGTCTGCTTCTTCACACAGCCAGAGTGACAGGTCGCAGGAAACACTTTTAAGGCTTTGTCAGAAATCAGAAATCAGAAATCAGAAATCAGAAATCAGAAATCAGAAATCAGAAATCATCATCATCATCATCATCATCATCATCATCATCATCATCATCATCCGTTATAAGTCCACTGCTGGACAAAGGCCTTTTCCATCTCCTTCCATGACTACCTATCTTGTGCTAACCTCTGCCAAGTCTTACAGGCAAACCTTTCTATCTCATCCCTCCATCTTGTGTCTGGTCTATTCCTACTTCGTTTACTGTCCCATGGGCACCAATCGGTTAGTTTTTCCCCCCATATATTGCCATCTCTTCTTGCTAGGTGGCCAGCCCATCTCCATTTTTGCTGCTTAATTAATTGTATACTATCTTTAACTCTCTCTGATACATATTGATCTTATTCTATCTCTTAGAGTTATCCCTAGCATTGCTCTTTCCATGGCTCTCTGTGCTATTCTGAGTTGGTTTTCAGCTCGTTTGGTTAATTTCCATGTCTCGCATCCATAAGTCATGGCTGGTATTATGCAGCCGTTGTACACTTTACGCTTTAGGCACATTGGCAAGGTGCTCTTCAGAATGTCTCTATTCATACCAAATGCTTTCCAACCCATCGTTATGCATCGTTTTATTTCGCAGTCATGGTCTTTCTCTAGTTTTATTACCTGACCCAGGTAGATGTATTCATCAACCTCTTCTAGAATCTCACCTTCTATCTTTATGACCTTTTTGGTGACTTTACAGGACCGAAACCGCCCAGATGGTTCCGTAGGCTATTGTTGTAATCATTGGGCCATTTGAATAATTTAAGGTAGTTCACAATCAGCAAACTATACACTAAGTTTTAGAAGTACAATATTAAATCGAATTATACTTCTAAAATCGCCAATCGGTTTTTCAAGTTCTCATCTCGTTAGATGGCGCAGTGTTATTGACTGCCTTGGCTCATAGAATTTGGAAACATTTTTAACATTGAAGCGGTTCAAAACATATATTGATTTAAAATTGTTTAATTCTTGTCCCTTACTTCATCCGTTCCTACGTACGTACTTCACGATTTCTATTTTTCAGTGTCTAATCTAGTGGTTCTCAAACTGTGTGCCGTGGCACAATAGTGAGCCGCAACTATCTCGCCAGTGTGTCGCATAACATTTTCAAAATGCGCAAACATGTATTTCGAGCCTTGAACGTGTCCAGTACGGAAATTATGTCTGTCCTGCTCCCGCCACAACGTTGCCAATCTAGTGGTTTTATCACTAGATTTTGTGTGATCTCAACCTTTTTAGCGACTGATGGAAGGGGAAAAGTGGTAATTAGTATGTATATCAGTATGCCGATATAAGTAAAATATATTTCTCAGTGTGCCATCATACAATAAAGTTTGAGAACCACTGGTCTAATCAACTAATTACTTGATAGAATACTATAATATTCAGAGCATTATTTTATACTGTATCTTCTGATATCTAATTTATTAAGGGGTTGATAGAATACTATAATATTTAGAGAATTATTTTATATTGTATCTTCTGATATCTAATTTATCAAGGGGTTGATAGAATACTATAATATTCAGAGCATTATTTTATATTGCATCTTCTGATGTCTAAACTGAAATGTTTCAAAATTCCAGAACAAACGACATCCGGGGCAAGCCGAAGGGTACACAACCGAAACGTTGTAAAAAAAGAACTACGGACACGAAAGATGCTTAAAACACCCCGTCTAACAAAATTTATACAGGAACTATGCTCCATAACAGTTCCAGATCACACACCTCTCAGCTGACTGTCTAAGCTTAGAGAATAGGGATATGAACTCTCGCTGCACCCTCCATATCCACCTGACATTCCTCCTACATATTATCATCTTTTCAAGCATGTTGAACTTCATACCCGTAATAAAGGTCCCAATAATATGGAAGCCATAATTCGTGCTTTTACTGAATTTGTGACCTAAAGAATTGTATAGTGATAGCATATTATCAGAGGATTGTTGGTTATTAATAGACTACTTAGACTTACTTGATTATATCATTCTTAATTTTACCATTCAAAAAACATTTAATATGTAACTGTAACGTTGTCACCTTCTTGGATGTTGGCGACAAACGTTCAACGACAGTTGGTTGGTTTCGTCACTCCTTGTTGTGGACGGTGTCAGGGCGCACGATGTCTCCGGACTTCGGGAAGACGGAGGTTGGTCTCTGGAAAGAATTGGACTGGAAAGTAACGAAGGATCGAGACGGAGACTATATTTCTTGTAAAAGAATATGCTTTGTTTATTCGTAATTCTACAGAAATTCTGTCAAACACAAATATTCTTAGAGAGAGAGAGAGAGAGAGAGAGAGAGAGAGAGAGAGAGAGAGAGAGAGAGAGAGAGAGAGAGTCTAGGCAGGCTTCGGAGGTGACCACTCAATCCGTATCTGTGGGCCACACTGTTTTCTTAGCTCTGTCAGTCTTATTTATAGTGTAGTTGTTTATAGTTTCTAAACGTTAGATTTATTCATCTTGGTTATTCTGTATATGTTGAATTTTGGCTATTTTGAATTCACCCGTGCTCGTTTATGAAACAGATTTCTATTTCTTTTATTGTCTATGTTTTGAATCCTATTTCCTTTTCTCCTGAGTTACCATTTGACTTTATCAAAAGTACCACTGTTGTTTACCAAAAGTGTCAAGTCGATTGCTTTAGTTAGTGTCAATCTGTATATTTTGAATTCCCAATATTTTCTTTTCGTTTATCTATCTATCTAACTATCTTTCTATTTTCATATATGCACTCCTTCGCTATGGTACATAGCAATCCTACAGCAGCAAGAAAATGAATGGGTAGAACGTTTGGGATGCAGCGCGCACAGTTTGAAATGGAAAAGTACAAAAGAAAAGAAGAGGCATGAAAGCGGGTGGGACTCATTTTGTTGTTAACCTTTCCTATTGCCCTGAGACGACGTGATATGGTCGCCATTGAAGTCCTAAAGTCCCCAGAAAGTGCTCGAACCGTTATCTGTGGGTCGTTGACCACTGCTGTTAATGATTCTTCATCATTAAGAACAAGTTTGCGTCTTCCTCGAGGTTTTTTTAAAAAAAAAAATTTTTTTATTGATATCCATACTTTCAGACCTAAACCTATTGAACCAACGCTGAACAGTTCGCCTCGTGGTAGTGTTCACTCTAAATGCTTTGTTGTCGTTATCAGCTGCTTCAGCAGCATTTCGCCCTAATTTGAAATCGTACACGAAAATTAGTCTACCCTTTTGGGAAGATACCTTTGCTGTTAAGGGCCCAGAGAACTCCAATAATAACCAATTATATCTCTATTTATTCCACACACAGGCCCTGCCACCCATGGTCCTACTGCTGTGGACAACCCTCGCGGAGCCAAGCCATTCATATTTACATTGAATCTACAAACGTGCAATTACAATAGTGAATCTTTCACTTTTAGCTCTATTCCTTAGAATACTTTTTCTATAATAATAACAATGAGTAAATGTTTAAATTTTCAGCTCGATTGGTGCAGCTTGTACGCGTGATATACGCATAGCCAGCCAGATCAACTTAAACACTGAAGAAACCTATGTTGACAGTTTTGGTTGACGATTTCGTATAATCATGTATGAATGAATAAAAAATAAACATCGCGATATGAGATATGTCAAAAAAATCAACACCGCGATATGAGATATGGAAAGGAAAAAAAAAATAAACATCGCGATATGAGATGTAAAAAAAAAATAAACACTGCGATATGAGATATGTTAAAAAAATAAACACCGCAATATGAGATATGTTTAAAAAAATGCTTCTTAAAAAACGAACGCAACCTTACGTCACAATTTGATTTCGAGAATTGATTTTTTTTAAAATTATTTTATTACGTAATTAAAATGTTACGTTCGATATGTTGATACGTAAACTTGTCAGTGACGCCGATCGCTGCTAGAGAAGCGTGGCGCATCTAAAAACAACATTTCATGTTTAACAACCTAGAAAAACAAACAAGCAAAGAAAGAACGCAATGCAGTTCTCGTTAAAAAGTTCTTGCATTTTTTTGTGTTTACCCCATCATAGTTATTTCACCGCTGTATTCGATGAGGGGAAAATAAATCAAGACAATATTTAAATAATGTTTGGAACCTGGATTTATGGGAAAAAAAAGGGAATGGGAAGAAGAGACATTAGAGAGGGAAAACTGGGAAGAGAGAAATGTGAGAGGAAAGAAAAAAGACGGAAAGGAGTAAAGGGAAAGAAAGAGAAAAGAGAGGAGAGGGAAAGAATAAAAGAGAGAGGAGAGAAAAGAGGAGAAAAGAAATGAGAGAAACAGGGAAGAACGAAAGAGAGAGAAGACAGAAAAGCGAAAAGGAAACAGAGAGAGAGAGAGAGGGGAGAGAAAAGAGGAAAGGAAACAAATGAAAGACGAAAGAGAAAAACAGAAAAGAGGGAGGGAAAAGCAGTGAGAAAATGAGGGAGAGAGAGAAAGAGAGAGAAGAGCTAGGAAAGTGAAAGAGAGAAGAGAAGAGAAACGTAATAAATGAGAGAGCATAAAGAAAGCTGAGAAAAAGAGAGGAGGAGAAAAAGGATAAAAGAGTTAGAAGACAAAAGACAGAGAGAAAGAGAGAGGATAGAGAGAGAAAGAGGGAGAGAGAGAGAAGAATAAGAAAGGGGGGGAAAGAGAAACAATAGAAAGAATAGAAAAGAGAAAATATTGAAAAAGTATAGAAAAGAGAGAGTAATGGGAAAAAGAGATATAAAAAAACAAAAAACAACGAACAAATAAAAATCGTGTTTCAGAGAATAATTTTCAGTCGATTTTCTTTAAATACGAAGATTCTGATCAGAATATAAAGTGCGATGGGGTTCAAAAGTTAATCGGCTGTTTTCAGTCCAGAGAACGATAATTTTAATTATGAAGAAATCGATCCAGATAAAATTTAATAAAAAGGAGTGAACGTCCTTTCAAAGATGAATCCAAGGGGAAAAATATGCCTTATTTAAGAAGAAAAAGAAAAAGAAAAAAAGATCTCTTCAGTGTGCTGTCCCAAATGGACGAAGAATGGTTTTTAAATTGAACGTTATCACTTTAAAACTCAATTTTTTGTGCGAGTTGCCTTTATGACGGGCGCCATGTTTAGATCGGGACCAAAAGCAGAAATTATAATTTGGAAAAAGTCGATCAATAATGAAGAAAGTAAGGAACGAGAAGATGGACCAAAATGAAAGAATATTTAAGCGTTAAAAAACTTTAAACTATAAAGGACCCCGACAGAAAACGGTTGTAATAGAGAGAGGGAGAGTTGTTTATTAGGACCGTTAACTCCGAGATACCCGATATTTTTTTTGTTCCGACCATAAAACATTATATATTTTCAGTGATTAGTTGCCCAAGAATCTGTATAACAATTTTCATTCTAATCGGTTCAACAGTTTTAAAAATCAATTTTTTTTTGAATGATATGGTTATTTTCATATAAAATGTAAACAAACAATTGGATCGACCATAACTCACCATTTTTCAATTCTTGGGGGTTAGTCAACATTATAGCCAAATTTCAGCAAAATTGGTCAAGATTTGAGAGATTTTCCCAATTGGAAACAAAAACAACGTTTTTGCTTATAAAATGTAAACAAACTATCGGATCGGCCATAACTCACCATCCCCCAGGTTGAATCTATCCACAAGCTTACATACAAAATTTCATTGAAATATATTCAGGAATAACGAAGTTATCTAATTGAGAAAAGGACACAACGACGACAACAGACACTCATAGCGAATGATAGTCCCCGGTTGTTTTTTTCCGCCGGGGACAGAGAGAGAGAGAGAGAGAGAGAGAGAGAGAGAGAGAGAGAGAGAGAGAGAGAGAGAGAGAAATGCGTCGATTTAAGGAAAGGGAAGAAAAAAGCAACACAGTATGGGACAGAAAGACGGAAAGAAAGAAGGAAAGAAAAAGAAAGAAAGAATCTGAAAAAGAAAGAAAGGGAACAGAAAGGGAAGAAACAGAAATAAATCAACAGAGAGAGGGTGTGTGAAAGAACGAAAGAAAGAAAGAAAGAAGGTAGAAAATATAGTTTTAGAAGAGAGGTTAGAAGAAATAAAAAGACCTAGGAAAAAAGAAAGAGATTAAGAACAGGTCTGGTTAGTCACTCAATAGAAACCGTCACTTGACAAAGGTCTTTTGGCAGCATGTCGCGTTGGGGGTGATCAATTAAAAAAATAAAAATTGAAAAAGCGGGGAACAATGAATAAGTTACTTCTTTTTCCCGTTGTTGGGCGGTGATCACTAAAAACGTCCAAATTAAGGGACCAATTTAGCATAAACTTAGATTGTAAATTGACCCCCCCCCCCACTAAAACTTATTTGGGGAGGGAATTTTAAAAACAACAACAAAAAACGCCATTTCTATTCATAAGGAGTAAATGGTGCGGCCTGTACGCGTGATAGATAGACAAGCCTGGCTGCTGCAGGATCAAACTCCACTCCTGCTTCTATTCCAACTCAAGATAACTTTTGTATTGTATATATTATAAATACATTTGTAAATATATAAGACTTTCCAGTATAGCTCAGCTGGTAAGAGAGCCGTCTACCAATCACTTGATTTCAAATCACGTTAGGGAAATGTTAATTTTATATATCGGTTTGGTTTAACGTGACAGGACAGACAAACACTGAAGAGTTTACTCCCCTGAATTAAGTGAGGATTAGTTCTTGTTCTTGTTCTTCTTATTATTATTACGGGGTAAAAACAAAATCAACTCCAACTTGGACTGAAGTTTGACAATGGCTAGTCAGCCAGCCAGACAGTCAGTCAGAACCACTCAAAAACTGCAGAAACCTATCTTGACAAACAGAATTCGGTAAAGTAGAAGAAACACGACGTCTGTCCCGGAAAGTGTCCAGCCATTTTTGATATCTCGAGAACCGGTTTCGTGGACGTAGTATAACTTGGCAACCAATCAGAGAGGACCTTACCGCTCACGCGTGAACAGAAACTCTCCCGTGGGGTTACTCGGTCTCAGTGAGACGCCGTTGAGTGAGCCCGTGTATTGTGTTGACCGTCATCATCACGATGGCCGAGCGAGACATTCTTCGCGTCTAGGTGAACCGCTTTTTGGCAAAGCATCGCGCCAGCAGGGACTTTGGTCCGACCCTCCATGTTTGGCTCCCTCCCACTTCTGGCTTTTCCCAAAGAGATTTCAGACCGTTAAGGAGAACGCTGCGAGGCAACTGATTGCAAACCTTTTTTTGTTGTTGAAAAGTGTGAGCGCCGAAGGCACAAGCGCGTGATTGTCCCAAGGCGGCAGTGGACTAATCCGCCATTGGCCCTGGTTGGCGATTTTTTCGTTAATACAAAATGGCTGCATACCTTCCGAACAGAGTTCGTAAGTAAAAAAAAGCAAGAAATATGAATTGAACATTTACTTCAAAAGGGAAGGACGCATGGCAAACGGGAATTAAGAAATGAACGCGAAAAGGACTTAAAGAAAGTCGCAGAATTACTGAGCGATGATATGCAGGTTGGGTGAAAAGAAACTCCCTATTGGAAATTGGTCATAACTTCATTATTTATTGGTCGATTGTAGTCAAACTAGCTTTACTTTGGACAATACACTGGTAGAATTCTCCCGCTGTGTTAAAATTCAACGTAGGAACCGGCGTTGTCCACCAATTTCTGGTATGACCTCGATAGACCTAAATAAAGAAATATCTAAATATAGGGTGGGTGAAAGAAACTCCCTATTGGAAATTGGTAATAACTTTATTATTTATTGGTCGATTGTTGTCAAACTAGCTTTTCTTTAGACCATACAATGATAGAATGTGCCTGGTGTGTTGAAATTCAATGTTCAATGCACCAATTTCTGTAAGCGTTTTGGTATGTCTTCAATAGACCTTTGCAGGAGGCCCAGCGATATGTTGGCCATAACATGTCAAATGCGCGCCTCCTGTTGATCCAGAGTTTGTGGTTTGGTGCGGTGCACCCCATCCTTTGCCCCAAATAAAAATTGGTTTCACAAAAATAGAGCAATATTTAAACAAGTTACATATACTTTCTAATAGGTAGTTCCTTCTCACCCACCCTGTGTATATCAAAGAGAGGAAATAAAAGGAATTAATAGAGCAAATAAGAGAGAGAGAGAGAGAGAGAGAGAGAGGGGGGAGGAGCAAAGAGAAAAGAGAGTGGACAGTAAGAGAAGAGAAAAGAGAGTAGACAGAGAGAGAGAAGAGAAAGGGAGAGAAAAAGAGAAAGAGGAGTACAAGAGTGGAAGGAGAGAGAAGAGGGTGCAGAGAGAAAAAGTGGAGAGAGGAGAGATAAAAGAGTGGGAAGAGAGGAAAAAGACGAAAGAAAAAGCAGAGAAAGGAGAGAGAGAAGAAAGACGAAAGAGAAATTGGCCAAACCGAGAGAGGAGAGTGAAAAATAGAAAAGGGCAAAAGGAGAGAAAAGGCGAGTTGAAAGAAAAAGACGAGAAAGACGAGAGAAAAGAGAAAAGAGAAAGAAAAGCAGAGAAAATGGCGGAGGGAGATATACAATCGGAAAGAGAATAGTGAGAGAGAGAGAGACAGAAAGAGGGAGAGAGACAGAAAGAGAGAGAGAAAGAGAGAACAGTAGAAAGAGAAGAGAAATAAAAAAAAAAACGAATGAAGAGAAGAAAAAGAAACCAAAAATAAAATGACAAGCATCAACGAAAATTTTGAAGGCAATTTGTTTATGTCGGAAATTGAGAGAAACACATTTTGGTTGTCATGGAAATTCCCCGTCTACGCAATTCTTTGTTTTTCCCGGTCTCGCGTGAACACGCATCGACTACCCCACACGAGATTTTCTTAAAACGAAAGGAAGAACAAAAACAGAATGAAACGAAAGAGAAACAAGAAAAACGTAACAAATAAAAACTGTTCCCATCTGTGATTAATTTATCACCGAGTGTTTTCCCCTTTTTTAGTCTCTCTAAGCTGGATAACCAACCGCCTTCTATCCTAGCCCACGCTTTACCCATATGGCTAGAATCAATGGAAAGGAATAATCTCATGGTCAGTCTCTTCAACAAAACAGAAAAAGCAACAACAAAAAAAACGATACGTAAACAGAAGAAAATCAATACTGTCGTAAGATTTCTTTAACTAACGACAAACTCGGCCATTGAAAAAGAAGCGCAAGAAGCAGACGACATCTTTTTTCTTTCTACAAAGTAAAATCTATTGCTAAGTAATATAAACAAGAATAAAATATAAAAAAACAAACCAGTCTTTCTTTTTGTTCTCCCAGCTGTAGCTTCTAATGGGTGTACAGAGCGTTGGTAAAGTCTTTTTTATTTTATTGTATTTCTTTAATGTTATTATTTGGAAATAAAGAAAAGAAGATTAATTCATACTAAAAAGGACAACAAGAAAATCAGATGTTAATACAAATCGAAAGCTGAAAACTTTCGTTGATTAATGAAGTGCGACACGACTTTTTAAAGAATTTTATCGACGAAGCCTTAAATAAAAAAAGACGCCAATAATCTATCAATGACTTAGCAAGGCTTGCTTTCGAATTACGAAACAAAACACATCGAGGTTAAAAAAAACACACGCTCAAAACTGTTTTACTTCAAGGCAACAGCTTACCACTGAGCCATGGTATTAAAATATAAACCAATGCTCCTAAATTTTGTAGATCTCGTCTGCTAGTTTCGACAATAGAAGTTACACTGGAAGCATAACGTACGTACGCAGGAACAAACTAGAAAATGTATATAATATAGGAGGCGGGTAGGCACTTACGACTGAACCACAATAGTCCAGGGGCCAGCAGGGTCTACCATGCACCCCCCCCATGATTCTACATTTAGGGTACCAAAATGTTCCTTAGGATGTTCTCTTTAAAAAAAAGGTGTTCCCAAGAAAAAAGTTGGGAAGAACTACCTCATTTGCATAAAACAAAATGGTCGCCAGCATACACAAAAAAACCCAGAATTTCATATCTCGTCTCCCAGTTGACATATCTGAGTACTTTAAAATGTAGAATCAGGGGGGAGGGGTGCACGGTAGCCCCGGTTGGCCACCAGACTACAATGGCTTATCATTTCAACATAACATAACTAGTTAATACGCGTGGAAATATTCACGGATATATTTGAATTTCTATGAGATGATCTTTTTAAGAAAAAAACTAAAAAAAACTACTGAATTCGTTTAGGCGGAAGAGTCCATTGTTTCAAATGGTAGGTAGGAGATATTTTTTATCAGCAAAATTGAAGAAAAGTGAAAGGGTTCATTCATTGTTACGTGTTATGATATGCTACCACGAAAGAGTCATTTCGAGGTCAACACCTGTGCGGAAATGGAAGTGACCCGGCCACCTTAGGAGATAGGTATATGCGTGGGTGTCCAAAAAACTGTGGAAACCGGAAATGACACAAGCGTGGGGTTCGGAATCCATAAAGCTCAGAGCCGAGACGAGGGAGCTCAGAGCAGACCCGAACCCAGAACAGAGACCCAAGCAGCCAGGAGGCAGACTGCCTAGGGCTGGGAAGGCATAAAACCAAGTTCCCCATTCTCGCCAAAATCCAGGACATTCACCCCACTATACAACACACGGATTGAGAAACAGAAAGTTCACACGGTTCATTATTATTATAGTAGATGTTCTGAATGTTATAGTAGTGAATTTTAATATTATTAGATTAGGCATTGTCAACCATTATTAATAGTCCGGTCGTTTTAGCCTCAAAATAGGTTCTACCGGGAAATTTGTACTAAACTTGGTATCATTAGAAGCACAATTTTAAGCTGAATAACATATAAAAAATCCACCAAAATCCAAGCATTTTTACAGCAATATTACTGAAGGTATTTATTTTGCCCAACATCAGGTAGTGCAGTATTGCTCATGCTTGATAGAGATTCGATTGGTTGACCTGAAACTTTGAATTCTGCTATATTTATGAATGTGAATTAGTCACTCATTATTATACAACTACACTAAATAGTGAACAAATGTTGCAAAATCTAACATTTAAGTTGATCAAGTCGAATTCCTGTCAAGTTAGTTTGGCTAATACGGCAGCACCCGATTTATGGCAAAATAGGCACCTTCAGTAAAAAAAACCCAAAAAAAACTGTAAAGATGGTTGGATTTCGGTGGATTTCGGATATGTTTTTCAGCATAAAACTGCGCTTCTAATGATATTTGTACACATTTGTTCCCGGTAAAACCCTAAAGAGACTGGACTATAATGTTTGACTAGTATTTTTAAAATCTTAATTTCAGTTGCTTTTCATCACAACTACTCAGATCGTCAGTATACGGACGTTAGTATAGAGCGCAGGTCGAAAATAACGAATAAGCCCTCGACGCAACTCGAACTTGCACCCCCTTTACGTCGGGTAGTCAATCTCACCGTGATAACTGCTCTTACCGCTTTAGCTACGAGATACAAATCTTAGCTCAAGCAATAAAAGTAGTTACGATGAAAAGGTACTCTGGAACTAAGATGAAAGAAATACTACTTTACTATTGAAGATAGAAGCCTGTCTGCCGTTTTAGACATCAGATGATACAATAAAATTCATGCTTAGTATACGAAAGTATTCTTCCTACCACTAAATAGATTAGGCATCAGACGATATAATATAAATATATTCTGGGTACTATAATATCCTATCTACCGGGTTACGGTACTTTCGTCTATATCATTTTTAGCTAATATCAGTTTTGTCCCAAGCATATCTCCAAAGGTTCTCAATGAATTTCAATGACATGTGGTTTGGTGATCTGTGGTTTGGTG
>VCCN01005407.1:1819258-1831038 GCA_006491835.1 Architeuthis dux | reverse complement strand
TAAGAGAGAATTCATTATGTTTTGACCACTCATCCAGCGAAAACTATATAAAGAGAAAAGAATAACTGATTTAAAGGGTGAAATTGCCTGTTTGGATCCACACTGACGCCTGGTCAAAGCTACAATCCGAACATTCACGAAACAGAATTGCTTGTTTGAATTTTACACTTTCACTTGGTGTTTTTTTTTAGTATGGATATGCTATAAAACCGAACATGAACACTACACACTTGCATGTGTGAACAAGAAAAATCCTCCCAGTTATGAGTAAAATAGTAGACTGGGCTCCTTAGCCCGCTGGGGCAATTAGAAAGCTGCTAGCTCAAAGTAAAGTAAAGTGATATGAATCGGTGTCATGTTTTGTTCTTTAAATATTCAACCAGGCCTAGACGAGTACTTCAGCTAGTAGATACATAAATGCATAGATAGACCGACAAATAGACACAACGATAGACCATAAATAGACAGAAGGATAGACCAACAATTAGACAGAAGGATAGACCAACAAATAGAAAGAAAGATAGACCAACAGATAGACAGAAGGATATACCAACAGATAGACAGAAGGATAGACCAACAAATAGACAGAAGGATAGACCAACAGATAGACAGAAGGATATGCCAACATATAGACAGAAGGATAGACCAACAAATATACAGAAGGATATACCAACAGATAGACAGAAGGATATACCAATAGATAGACAGAAGGATATACCAATAGATAGACAGAATGATATACCAACAGATAGACAAAAGGATAGACCAACAGATAAACAGAAGGGTAGAACAACAAATAGACAGAAGGATAGACCAACAAATGGACAGAAGGATAGACCAACAAATAGACAGAAGGATATACCAACAGATAGACAGAAGGATAGACCAACAAATAGACAGAAGGATATACCAACAGATAGACAGAAGGATATACCAACAGATAGACAGAATGATAGACCAACAAATGGACAGAAGGATATACCAACAGATAGACAGAAGGATAGACCAACAAATAGACAGAAGGATATACCAATAGATAGACAGAAGGATAGACCAACAAATAAATACAAAGATAGACCAACACATAAATAGCTAGTTAGATAGATAGATTGGCAGTCAGACAAACAAATAGATAGAGGGCGTCTTTTAGTCATTTTTAGTCAGACAGTATAAGACATGGGGAAGTGATGGGCCTTACCTTGATGGCCCATCACGCGACTGTCAACGTGGATCCCTCGAGATCATAAGCGTAATTGCAGCCAGCAAAAAGTAAGATGGCGTGATGATTTGGATAAGTTCAGTATATATTGGCACCGTGACGCCCGGGAGTGAAAAAAAACTGGCATATCTGGGGGGCTGGACTGGGCTATGTCCAATAACAGACATTAAAAGCTGAGTAGTAGTATTAGTATTGGTAGTATTTACATTTTACGACAGCTAAGTAACTAGCATGGAAAGGAAATGTAGAGGTTGTCTCCGACGAGATTCGTTAGATGTGCGTATATATGTAGCATTTGCGAAAGGAATCTCGACACTTTAAGAAAGACACTTCTGATTACAGGCCTACGTAGTTAGTAGATAATTGTTCGGAGTTGTACACCTGATTATTATCGCGCTGTTGGTGCTAATTAAATGCGCTAGCCTTCTTCAGACTAACAGAAAATAACTAATAACTGAGGGACTTGGACAGACGAAGCGGAAAGACAACCAGACCAGAAGAAATAAAACAAAAAGAGGAAGGTGGGGGAAGGCGTAGTTTATGAATCAATCACTCCTACGGTTTGGAGCCATGTTGTCCAATAAAAAGGTTCGCATCTGAGCACGACAAATGGATATATCAATGCTACGGGAACATAGTTTGAAATATTTAGATCCAATACCAAAGAAAAAGGAGCATTTCATTTTAGAGCGACACGTATATCTCCAACCAAACACCAGAAAAAGGTTCGTTCTGTTTTTGTTGTTAGATGGCATAAGAAATTTGAACAAACTCCATCCAAAAACATCGCTTTTCATTGTATTTTGACGGCTGTCATATCAGCGTGCATTTAAAAAAGAATATCAAAATAAGCGTAAATTTGTTTATTGGTTTTAACATTGAATATGGAAGGAGATAAGTAACATTTTAGGCATATTATGTTTTATTAAAGATTCGTTAAGAAATATAAAAATGGGATTAAAACGCAGAAATAGATTTGTGCAGTTTATTGATAAGGTACAGTGAATAATCGAACGTTTAAAAAGGGGGCTTGCAAAGTTTTGTGCAAGAGAATTCTCGGTGAACGACGCTCCACGGTCGAGTAGAGGTTTATAGCGGTAAAATCTAGGCATTACTTGTATATATTCAACAATATACGGCGCAGGAGATGGTGCCAACATACTCAAAATACCCAAATCGAGCGTTGAAAATCATTTGTAACGGGTTGGTTATGTTAGACGCAGTGTGACATCCACGGGTTACGGTACTTTCGTCTATATCACTTTGGTCTAAAGTCACGTTTGTCCCCACAATATCTCCAAAAGTTCTCAATGAATTTCAATGATATTTTGTCGAATGGCTAAGGAAGAATTGATGAAATATTGGGGTGGATTTTTAAAATTAAATTTTAGGACGGATTCTGAAATCTTTTTCCTCTCAATCGAAAAAGAATTGTTGGATTCACTATCCTTCCTTAGCTAATGTCACAACATTCGACAAAATGTCATTGACATTCATTGAGAACTTTTGGAGATATCGTGGGGAGAAAAGTTATTTTAGACCAAAGTGAGGTAAACGAAACCCGTGGATGTCACACATAATATATTATATTATATATTATACAAATATTTGTCTCTTGATTAGGGTAATTAGACCATTTTACCAAGGTCAACTTAATTTGATGAGGTGTTCTGCATAACATGTTCAAAGTTTTTTTTTTATTGCTCCGCAGGGAAAGTTGCAGATGTACTGCGTGTCCTTATGTCGCCAATACTCTGCTAGCAAATCTTTGAAAATTAATTCTTAGCCAGTCTCACATATTTACTAATTACTAATTGCATGTATGGAATAAAAAAAAAACGAATTAATTATATTAAAAATTAGATTTTGTTAAACTTTACATTTATCGATAAATAAAACACAGTGGTATTTAATAACAATGTTTCATAATTATTCAAAGAGAGTAAAGATTTTTTAAACATTTATCCATAAAATAGGTTTTTGAAAAAAAAATCTTTAAAAGATTATTTTTGAGCATTCTTTTTATTTACACAATCAAAAGACTAAATATATCTTATTTTTTTTAATAAAAAAAGCAACTACAAACAAAAATATGTTAGTTTTATCGCATTATATTTCCCCGATTCAGGTCAATTTCTATATCTCTAGAAAAGGTTTAAAATATAATGTTAACTGATTTAATTCTCCGTGCGGGATGTACCTATAAACTGAATATGCACGCCAGAAAGCACTTATTAAATGTAATGTTTAATGCAAGAAACGTGAGAAGGTATGTAGGTAAAAAATATAGGAATTGGAAATACATACAAACGCTCCAAAAAGTATATTGTTTTTATTAAAGAGTATAATTAAAGAAAATATTCACCAGAAATTAACGCAAATGAAATTAAACGTCTGTCTTTAGATTTTCATTACTTCCCTGAAAAAATAGGAAAATGGTTAAATATCTATGTAAAAGGAATGGTTTCGTAAACAGAGCTTTCAATTTGAATTTATGAGAGGCCTTATCTAAACGCAACAAAGGATATTTTTCGCGTGGGCTTTTTTCCGTGTGGGCTTTTTTCATGTTCGCTTTTTGGGTGGGGGATTTCCGTGTTGGCTTTTTTCTGGCGAGCATTTTTCTGGTCACTAGGCCAGTCATATGGAACACAAAACGAATGGAGCACGAACTTTTGCCGCTACCCTTTGTGTGGACGCGGTATCGAAAGAGACAATGGAAAGACATGAATCCACTAGGTGTAAAAGACATGAATCCACTAGGTGTAAAAGGCATGAATCCACTAGGTGTAAAAGGCATGAATCCACTAGGTGTAAAAGGCATGAATCCACTAGGTGTAAAAGGCATGAACCCACTAGGTGGAAACTAGGTGTGAGGGTAAATAATGTTTTATCATGGTCAAACTTTCCGAGCTCTAGGAGAAAAAATTAGAAATAATGTTTATTATTATTGGATGAAATAATTGTAACACATTATTTTTAACCAAATTTGTCCAGTATTTACCCTCAGCTTAATGGCAATTGTTTTTTATATACAACTTTCAATTCATCCAATAATAATAATAATAAAGATTGATTTATTAAGATTACTAGTTCCCATACATAAAAACAACGAAGATATGGCGCAGAAGGTGGGATGTAGGGAGCGAGTTTAAAAATGTCAATCAGCTTCTGCAAATCCATGAAGTCTTCGTGGCCGGTTGGTGAGAGCAGCTGGGCGTAAACTAGACTCCCTCTGGCAGTGAGGGTGTCGGTTCGATTCTCAGCGAGGGCTTATTATTTGTTTTCCGATCGCGCTCTTGTTCGTTGCCGTAGAAACAACGGCCCGATTTGAAAGTTGTATATAAAAACAACTGAAATTAAGATGAAAGTAAAGACTGATCAGATTTGCTTAAGTTAGAAATAGCTTTCCATTCTTTATAGATTCTACAAGATCACTTTAGGTCTGAGATAAGAAGTCTCGGGGACTCTGAACAGGAAATCAAGAGATATAATTTAATGAAACAGAGCCGCAGTCTCAGAGCCTCGAACGTAGAAGCAAAGTAAGTAGAATACATTATTTGACTAAGCACTGCCATTACATCAGATATCAAGAACGTCGTTAAAATAGAAAGTTCTTTTGTTTGTGTGATAAAACACAATATCTAATGAGCCAACATTCGTCTCGATGCGTTAACTGCATTTTGCAAAACGTCAGGAGAACGCTGTAGTATCCGCCTGAATGGCCTTTTGACGGTTACATCTGTTATGAAATGCTGCCACGAAAAGGTTATTCCGGGGTCGAGCACCTGTGTGGAAATGTGGGTGACCCGCTCACCTTAGGGAATAGGTATATTGCGTGGGTGTCAAACAAACAGGATATGGGGACCGGAAATGACACCTCCGTAGGCGTTCGAGAAACCTATAAAGCAGACCCGAACAGCGGACAGAAAACTCGAGACCCGAAGAGAAAACTCAAAGACACAAGCAGCCAGGAGGCAGACCGCATAGGGCTGGGAAGACATGAGACCAAGTTCCCCTGTTGGGAACAGTCTCTCGGCACCCATCATCTCTCTCCCACTCTTCATCCACCGGCCGACGAAGTGTATGCTGTGTATACTATGAAATAAAAATATGTCCAGATATTCTTACAAGCAAGTCTTCGAGTTTTCTTTCTATCCCAGTCCAGGACATTCACCCGGCTATACAACACATCCACCAGCTCCTGTGGTAGCGTCTTCCACTCTGCAGTCAAGCTGGGATAAAAGGAGGCACTGCGTAACAATGTTCTGCAAGAGGGGTGGTGGTATTTGCTTATTATTTGGAGCGAGTGGTCTTTGGTATTGGGAAAACACTACATCTCGATGAACTATTGGATTGTGTGTGTGGATAATTTTGTGCAACATTCCTACGACACTAGCAAATGGAATTATGGGATTGTCAGTTAAAAAGTTGGAAGGGGGTAGGTTTCGAAATTGTCTGAATGTTGGAACGATTTAAATACTCGATGTCTGACAACAGCAACGTTTGGTTAACACTTGCGCCCTGGGATTGTCCACCCAGAAGGAGAAGGTGTCAAGAGTTATTTGACGAATTAGGACAATCCAATAAAGAGCAATTGCGTCAGATTACGATTTAAAAGAATAAAGGTCCCAGTGAGAGAGAGAGAGAGGGGGGGGAGAAAGAATGAAGACAAGACTGGCTGCTACAGGGTCAAACTCCACTCCAATTTCTATTCGAACTGCAGATGATTATTGCAACTTTTGTATTGTATATATGTCAGTCAGTCAGTCAGTCAGTCAGTCTCTCACTACCGATATAATATGGTATGCTGGGCTACCAGAGTGGCTATTAGTTGTTTATTAGGACCATTAACTCCGAGATATTCTTTTTATTCAAACCAAAAAACGTTATATATCTACAGTAATTAGATGCCTAAGAACCTGTATAACAATGGTCATTCTAATCGGTTCAGCGACCGTAACTCACAATTTTCCAGTTCCTGGAGTTTTGTCAACATCATAGCTAAATTTCAGCAAAATTGGTCAGAAATTGAGAAATGTTCCCAATTGTAAGCAAAAACAACGTTTTTGGTTATAAAATGTAAACAATTCGGTCAAAAACTGAGAGATTTCTCCAATTGTAAACAAAAACAACGTTTTTTGTTATAAAATGTAAACAAATGATCAGATCGGCCATAACTCACTTCCGGATAGGATATCTCCAAAGGCCTGCATACAAAATGTCAATGAAATATATTAAGGAATAATGAAGTTATCCAATTGAGAAAAGGGATACATCAACTACGACAGACACCCATAGCGAACGATATTCTCCGGCTTTTTTATCGCCGGAGACAAAAAGAAAACCCGCCTCTCTTTTTTCTACAAAGGTTTCTATTCAGTGCAGTTCAAGGTTAGTTTAGTTTGAAACACTAAATATTGAATGAAAATTAGAAATCAACATAGGTTTCTTCAGTTTTTAAGTTGGTCTGGATGGCTATGCGTGTATGTATGCCACATCAATGGAGCTAGACGTGTGAAAATTTAAACATTTACTCCTTATTATGTCTTTTTTTAAAAATTTCCCCCCTAATACGTTTTAGTGGTGGGTTCAATTTACAATGTAAGTTAATGCTAAATTGGTCCTTTAGTTTGTGTCCGGCAGCGTTCACGCATGTTTTTTTAAATAAATATAATTCAGTCTTGATCACCACCCAACACAAGGCAAGAGAAGTAAGTTATTCATTGATCACCCATTATTCCAATTTGTTAATTGACCACCACCAACACGGCATGCTGCCAAAAGACGTTGGTCACGTGATGGTTTCTATTGAGTGACTAACCAGACCTGATTACCTTTTGATTGCAACAGCGATTAAGACCTTTATTATAATTCCAACCCTCACTTTCTCTTTCTTTCTCATACATTTTTTCTTCTTTCGTTCTTTCCTTCCTTTCTTGCCCCCCCCCACGCCCGCCGACTATTTTTTCTCATTCTTTTGTTGCTTTCATTTTTAGCTTTCTTTCCTTTTTTCTTCATTCACCTTTCGTTCTGTCCTTCACCTTTTGTTTTCTCTTTCTCGCCTTTTCTTCCTTGCCTTTCTTTCTCTCTTTCTCATCTTGCCTTTCTCTCTTCTTTTGTTTCGTTCTCTTTTTCTTTCCCCTTTCTTTTCTTTCCCTTCATTTTGTATTTCTTTCATTATTTTCTCTCTATTCTTTTTTCTTTCCTTTTTCTTTCCTTCTTTTTATTCAGCTATTAGTTTTCCTTTCTCTCACTTTTTCTTTCTAAATTGTATTTCCCATCTTAAACTACCTTCTTTTCTTTCTCTCTTTTCCCAACTCTTTCCTCCTCCTTCCCCTTCTTTAGTCTCTTCCTTTCCTTTCATCCATCCATTCATCTTTTCCTGGTGTCTGCACCAAAGCTTCGTCTCACCTCTTTGAAAATGTCGGCTGTCTCCCAACGCGCGCATGCGTACTGATTTAAAATGAGCCTCGCCTAATCGAAATCCTCGACGCATGACCGGAGATGGGCAATAATTTGAAGTTGATGGCTTGAAAGGCGGGAAATTAGTCTTAAGAATCGAGAGAAAGAAGAAAATGAATTAGTGTGCTAAGTGCTCAACAGAAGAAGGAAAATACAATTCACTGGCAACATAAAAAAAAGAGAGAGCAGAGAAGAAAGGAGCATAGAAAGACGTAGACTAGCAGAGTTAGAGAGGAAATAGACGAAGAATCGATAGAAGAGCGAACGTGGAAGAAGTGGGCGGTAAAAAAAGGGGGGAAGAACCGAAATAACAAGAGACAACGACATGAAAAGAATGAAAGGAGGCGAAGTAGAAGAGAGTGAAAGAAAATAATGAATTAAAAGCTTCATTATAAAGAGTAAAGAAAGAATGAAAAAAAGAAGCGATGGAATGAAAGAAAATGACTGACGGGAACAAGAAATTGGGGGAAAAAACTGTTGTGGTGATAAATCTTACTTTCTAAGTAGCCACTTGCTATTTTCAAACTGAATAATTGTCAAGACTAGAGGACAACTAACTTTTGAACAAGCGAAGGAGAAAAAGCCTAGTTTAGTCGTCTGAACATTGAAGTTGTAAGTAATGTGTTATATATGTTACAATTTGTAAGTAATGTGTTATATATGTTACAATTTGTAAGTAATGTGTTATATATGTTACAATACAATTGTGAAACTAGTGATTCCGTGAAATCCCTGAACATTTCAGTAATTTCATAAAAATCGTTAGTTTCACAATCAGTGTAGTAATGGTTAACAAGCTTGTGATGTTGACCATTACTACTGTAATGAGTTTGATCCTCACTCGGTGCCCCACTACTGTGACCTTGCGTCAAACTAAGCTGTATATACACTGTAAATACTGAAGCAGAATATACTTGATATATACGAAATTTAGCTTACTTTGACACAAGGCCACAGTAGTGGGGCACCAAGTTAGGATCGAACTCATTACAGTAATAATGGCCTCTGAGGCAAGCATGGTAACCATTGATCCATGGCAAGCCGTCAGTTTGTTATATATACTCAGTTTGGATTAGTTCTGTACAGGGCCGTAGGTTCGCGGTGAGGATCGACTTACTACAGGTACTAGAACAATTTGTCGCCGGTAAAATCGTTGCTGATCAATTTGTCGTGATGTAAATTAGTCGATAAGAAAATTCGTCTACGGTGTCTGCGATAATTTGTTTACCTTTTTTGGTTTGAACAATGCTCACTGGGAAAATGATCTTACGTATGACAATTTAGCATTTTTGAATTTAGTTCCCAAACAAGCGTGTGGTGCTGGCCATCACTACTGTAAAGAATTTGACCCTCACTCGGTGCCACACTACTAAGTTTAGTTTAGTTTGACATAATTTAGCATTTTTAAACTTAGTCCCCCAAACATTTATTCAAAAATCGGATTCTGAACAAATACATTTCTGAACGAAAAGTTAATTTCTTAAAAGCAGTTGCACGTAATCTTAAATTTTAATATTTCGTTACTTAACGTATTAAACTTTATTTTTTTTAAATTTTGAACTTTTTTGGAGTTGGCGGCGAATTGACCTATCGGCAAATTGACGGACGAACAATTTACCGAAGATTTATATTTTGAAAGCGGGATGCCTTAAGCTTTTTTCTCTGTGTCACTCTTACAATAGTATTGGGCTACTGGTCCAGCTTGCTAACCACTGCTCTACTGGGAAGCGCACAGCCCCCGCCCCCTAATCATTATAAACACCGACCTGTGTTAGCACCGAGCTGTTCTGCTTTTTGAAGGTCCCCAACTAAAACAAAAAATAACAAGCCTGGCTGCTGTAGGGTCAAACTCCACTCCTACTGTTTCTATTCCAACTGAAGATCATTACTTTTGTATTGCGTATATATAATAAATAAATCCGTAGGTATATAAGACTTATCAGTTTAGCTCAGTTGGTAAGAGAGCCGCCTTCTAATCACATGGTTGTGATTTCAAATCACGGTAGAGAAATGGTAATTTTATATATATGTTTGGTTTGACGTGACGTGATAGACAAACAGTTAAGTGTTTACTCCCCTAAATTTGGCGAGGATTGTTCTTGTTGTTGTTCATGTTACGGGGGGAGGAACCAACTTGGACTGGAGTTTGACAAAAAGAATACTTCTTCTTTTCTTTCGTTCTCTCTTTTCTTCTTTTCCTCTCGTTCTTTCTCACAGATCACTCAGCAGTTTAGCTCATCTCATAGGCATGAAACTCTTCTCCCTGGCTACCCTCACACGAACACTTCACCCTGCTTGCATATTTGGCTTAGTGGATAGAGCACAGAATTACGGATCTGAAGATTAGTACTTTTACCCTTAGATTCCGATAGAAGATAATCTTTACCATCGGAGAAAATTCTGATTAAAAAAATCATAGCTAAACACTTAGCTTTTTTTCAAGTAATTATAAAAATCTTTGTTTGTTTCATGGTTTGAGCCATGAGCTGGCTTCCAATCCTTCGGTTAGTCCATACGTAAAATGACTATTTACATTTCCAAGGGCCTGCCTCGTCGGTGATGATAATGTTACGTACCTCCTACTGGCGCCAGATTTCGAAACTAGTTAGAAAGTCAAATAATTGGCGCTACACGATCCTACTCCCCAATTTGGTCTTGTGCCGTACCTAGCGAAGCTTAATGAATGTCAATGTCTACAATACACGCGCCTATACTATCTGGATATCAAGGTTATCGCTGGAGCTGGACAAAGTGTTTCTGTGTGTATTTCGCCTGATTGGTCACTACTGTTAAGTGATTTCACTGGCCAGTATGCCTCCTTCAGCTGCCATTCGCCCTTTGCCCCCACACACCAACAACAAGTCGCCTCAGGCATTTTCTCCCCCCCCCCCGCTTCTCTTCTTTCTTCCCTTCCTTTTCATTCTAACGACTAATTCGTTTCTCCTGTTGCTGCGTCCCCGGGACTTATCAATTGCAGCTGCGTGCCTTAAGCTGTTTTCTCTGTATCACTCTTACGTCTTTGGCCTTACTCTCCGTTCTGCAGCCTTGCTCTCCTTTTAATTAAGACCTTGTTCTTTACTTCTTGGTCACAACTCATTTCGATCTGAAATCTTTAAGTTAAGCATTTTCTTTCTTTCTTTCACGTTCTCTTAACTTTTATTTCTTTTATATTCTCTCTTTGACAACCCTCTCACTCTCTGACCCTCTCTCTCCCCCCCTATCTCTCTCTCTGTTGTTCGTTTCTTTCTTTGCCGTATTTATCTTCTATGCTTTCTTTCTAACTGATCATCTATTTTCGTTTTCTTTCTGTTCTTTCGGGTTGTCTTACACATTCTTCTCTTTCTTTTTTTCTTCCTTTTCTTCCTCCCACGACCCTTTTCTTTCTCATTGTTTTTCTTTGTTTTTACCTTTTCTTTGTCTCAATCATTTTCTTTCTTATTCTTTCTTTTTTTACTCCTTCTTTCTTGCGTTCTCTCTCCCTTCACCCTTCTTCTCGTGTTTTCCTTTTTACCCTCTTTGCTATTTTCCTTCGTTCTTCCCCCCTTCTTTCTTTCCCTTTCCCCTCTTTCTTTCTCGTTCTTCCAACTTCGTTCTCTCTTTCCCGGTCTTTCCCTTCGTTCTCTTTCCCCCTTTCTCGTTCTTTTCCTTTGTTCTCTCCTTCCGTCTTTCCTATTTTTTCGCTCGTTCTTTCTTTTCTTTCGTTCTCCCATTTCATTTCTTTTCCTCTCATTCTCTTTCCTTTTTTGTTCGTTCTTTCTTTCCCACTTTCTTATTTTTGTCTCGTTCTTTCTTTCCTTTTCACTCTTCCCTTTCGTTCTCACTTTTCGTTTTTTTTCTCTACTGAATCTTCTCTTGTCCATTTTCTTCACTATCTCTTTCTATAACTGTTCTTCCTTTAAGATTTCTTTCTCTATTTATCCTTGTTGATTTTCCTTCTTTCTCTTCTCTCTTTTCACTTTCTGTCTTTAATTCTCACGGATTATTACTCTTTCCCCTTGGATTTGCTTAGTACAGCATACATGACCGAATATCGACGGGAAATTGAGTTAAGAAGATTGGGTTGCAACAATCTTCCAAGTGGAGTGGACTTGGCTGCCTT
>VCCN01005407.1:1714473-1732615 GCA_006491835.1 Architeuthis dux | reverse complement strand
TAGCCCACAATCTTGGACCAAAACCCTATTGAAGGGAGAGCAACGAAGTTCATAGAAATCGTAGGTTTAAAAAAAAAGAAAGATATTTCCTAAATATTCTTTGACAAATTATAGGTGCGTTTTATACACTGGTGCGTGTTATATGGTGGGAAATAAGGTGAACAAAAAAAATAAAAAAGATATAGATACAGTGACTTTTTAAGTCACCTACCTGGAAATTCTCCCTTACATCTAGTATTTCCTTTGTTTCGCCCATGTCCACCATCGTTGTGATAAGAGGTGACAACTTTTCCAGGGCTGTCGGGAGCCCTAAACCCTTGTTCGTTCTTTCGCTTTCCTGTTATTTCCTGCAAGACAAGACGAAAAAGAAAATTAAAAACAAATAAACGAAAACAGATATACACAGAGAGTTGTTTTTTACCCGCGCTGCCAATCCTATACCCAGCATGACAGACAGGCAAACACTGTTTCTGAATACATTGCCCTACGACAAATGCTGAAGCAAAGATGAACGGGTTAGTTAACTCGACAATTGTTCTCTGCACAAACACAGACAATAACAAGAAGAAAAATTAATGATGGCCAATAACAATGGAAAACTAAGGCTTCTTTTGATAAAATAATGAAATAATATAATGATATAAAATAAATGAATATAAACTGATATAAAAAAAATAAAAATGAAAATGAATTACTCATTAAAAAATTAAAGAAACAAAACTCCTTATTTGGATAAATTACTCATTAAAAAATAAATTCCTCATCAAGAAATAAAAAAAGATATAATTCCTCATTAAAAATTCCTCGTTATAAAAATATAAAAAATAAATTCAAATTAAAGAATAATTTTAAAAACAAATCAACATATATACACAGAGAGCAGTGTTGCCAATTTAGAGCGTTTCGCGCTAGATTTAGCACGTTTCTTATTTTGGCAGTGTAAAAAGCGCTAAATTAGCGCGTTTTCGCCTAAAACATTCTGGCCGTTTTGGGCCATTTTATGGCTATTTCTGACCATTTTTACTGTCTTTTTGGTGGATTTTGGCCATTTTTGGCAATTTTAAAGAATTTAGAATTTCTTTTAGCGTTTTTTGGCAGTCAAACTAGCGCGAAGATATTTTTTGAGTTGGCAACACTGGCGTGATTAATCTGCTCCCATTTTTGGCATTTTAAAGAATTTGGCGCCTTTTTAGCGCGTTTTGGCAGTCAGACTAGCGGGAAGGTATTTTTTGAGTTGGCAACACTAACAGAGAGTGGGATGCCAACAATGGGCTTTTTAGCGCCCTTTTACCGCCTTTTTACCGCCTTTTTTAGCGCTTTTTAGCGCTTTTTGGCAGTAAAACTTGCGAAGATATCTTTTGAGTTGGCAACACTGGCAGATAGTTAAAACGCGATTAATCTGATCCCCAGCATATCGGACAGGCGAACCCTTTTTCTGAAAGCATTGCCCTACAAGAAATGCAAACATGAACGGGATAATTAACTCTCCAATTGTTTGCTGCACAGACACAGACAATAAGGGAAGAAGAAAAAAAATAACGATGGTCAATAACAATGGCAAACCTAAGCTTGTTTTGATAATACAATGGAAAATAGATAATTGATATCAACAGTCATCGACGTTAAGTTTATCAAGGATATTCGTATATCATGTTATTTAAAAAAATGAGGGAGAGTAAGGAGTGGATGCTGATTCTATCATTATAGAAGAGGGAGAGTAAGGAGATGGATGCTGAATCTATCATTATAGAAGAGGGAGAGTAAGGAGATGGATGCTGATTCTATCATTATAGAAGAGGGAGAGTAAGGAGATGGATGCTGATTCTATCATTATAGAAGAGGGAGAGTAAGGAGATGGATGCTGATTCTACCATAAAAAAAACTACAGTTGAACAAGCTGTAATCTAATCAATAGATTATTTAAATAGAGAGGGAGAAACGGGTCTGGTTATTCACTCAATAGAAACCGTCAGGCGGTGTTGGGGGTGATCAATATAAAAATTGGAAAAAGGAGTGATACCCTCTTGACACATACACACACTTACTTTATATATACTAAACACACACACACACACACACACACACACACACACACTTACTTTATATATACTAACGCAAATGTGTTCACATATATAAATATAGTTTTCCCCAGCTATCGAAAAGTAGGGAGTTAAGCCATTTCGGCTTATCTTAGCTCTTCGGGGTAATCTGAATTGAGCGCTCTTGTAAACAGAAAGACATATGAGTTTATATGCCTAAAAAATTATCTACAACCCGCCGCGGTGACTGGGGCGTTGGTAAGACGTCGGACTGCTGGCCCAGAGGTCCGCTTTCAATCCTCGCTCGGGGCACCAAGGCACTTATAGTCAGTAGCCACACTGATGAGTCGTAAGACGACGAAACAGCGCTGTATGTGGGTTTGACACTCGGATTTCAGAATTTTTAGTACAACTTTCTTACCATTTTACAAAAGAAAACCTACTCTTTACTTTACTTACTTTGTATGTGCACCACCACCATGTGGTCATATGCATAACAGAGTTTTAGCTGTGTTTTTGTATATATCATCTAGTGACTGAGTTGGGGTGGGGGGGGTCACAATTCGGCGCCTGTAGCAGACGCAGTAGCAGATGCAGTAGCAAGACCATATTACATGTAGATTTTTGTCAAGAATTCTTGTCTAAAAGATGTTGTTTTCAAAATTAATCCCCCAGAATTGAACGTCGTGGAGATTTCGCAACGAAAACAAGCATAGAATATGTAAAGAGGACCAATTATCAGCAGCTAAAGATCAACTATACAAGATCTTAATAGTTTTGGCTTGGATTGAAAGCGTGTGGTTTTGTCAGATCTTAGCACTTAGTTCAATTGACTCCGTTCATTTTGCAAGCCGTTTTCCCACCCAGTAAATATAAAGCCTTTTCATCACAGACGATGGTCTTGGGGGGGAAATAAGAAAGAGAAAAAAAAAAGAAAAAAAAAGAAGGTAAAAGCTGACTTGGCGTGGTCAAAACGAAGAAAATCTTTCCCCTGGACAACACAGGGTCAATTCCGGCCAGCCAGATGAAGAAGAAATGGAGAGGGGCGACATAACATAAATAAATAAATAGGAGGAAATAAAAAAAAGATTTTGATAGAAGCAAAGAAAGACATTTTCTGGAGAATAAATATGACCGCAATAAATAAACCAAAAGATGAAGACGCAAACAAAAACGATAGAAGAAAAAAATATTTAAGAATAGAAAACAAATAAAACTGGTCTGGTTAGTCACTCAATAGAAACCGTCACATGACCAACATATTTTGGCAGCAAGCCATGTTGGGGGTGATCAATTAAGAAAAATGGAAAAAGAGGTGATCAATGAATAAGTTACTTCTCTGGCGTATTGTAAGGCAGTGATCACTAAAAAAGAGAGAATTTTCAGAAAACAAGCGTGAATGCTGCCGGACAAAAAAAAGGGATCAATTTAGCATTGACTTATATTTTCAAATTAAACCCCCACTAAAAACCTTTTTAGACGGTGAATGTTAAGTATGTTTACACTTTTAGTAATCTAACGCCATTGGTGCGGCCTGTACGCCTGATGCATATATAGCCAGCCAGACCAGATTAAAAACTGAAGAAACCTATGTGTTGGTGATAGTTTTGGTTGACGGTTTCTTACAACTGGCATTAGAAAAAGACGCAGCTTGTAACAAACAGAATGTTGGCATTAAATCAGTTTTAATATAATAAATTACAGAAGTAGGGAATTTGATTCAATATTGACTTGGCTAACAACGAGGGTCCCTTAGGAAATAGGAGAAGTGTGGGAGAGTGGAAATGTCTGTATATGTGCTACAGGGTGATATACGTGTATGTGTGTGTATAGACGAAATACTCTGTGTGCATATGTGTGCGTGTAAATGAAAGTGTACATCTATGTGTGTATGTGCCTGTAAATAAAGGAAAATGCAAATCTATGTGTATATGTACGTGTAAATGAAAATGAAAATCAAGATGTATGTGTACCTGTAAATGAAAATGCAAATCTATGTGTGTGTGTCCCTGTAAATGAAAATACAAATCTATGTGTGTGTGTCCCTGTAAATGAAAATACAAATCAAGATGTGTGTGTACCTATAAATGAAAATGCAAATCTATGTCTGTATGTACGTGCAAATGAAAGTGTAAATCCGTGTGTGTAAATGAAAATCTATAGAGTAAATCTATGTGCATATGTGTGTGTAAATGAAAATGTAACTTTATGGGTGTATGTGTGTTTGAATGAAAGTGTAAATCTATGTGTGTGTGTGTACCTGTAAATGAAAATGTAAATATATGTGTGTATGTGCGTGTAAATTAAAGTGTAAAGCTGTGTGTGCTTTGCGTACAAATGAAAGAGTAAATCTGTGTGTATGTTGCGCATGTGTGAATGGAAAAATAAATCTGTGTGTGTATGTGTGTGTAAATGAAAGAGTAAATCTGTGTATGTGTGTGTATGTAAATGAAATAGTAAATTTGTATGCGTATGTGAGTGTGTAAACGAAAGAGTACATCGGTATGTGTATATGTATGTGAATGAAAAGGTACACGTGTGTATGAGTACGTGTGTGTGTGTGTAAACGAGAGATTAAATCTTTGTGTGTATGTCCGTGTGTGTAAATGAAGAGAACGTCTGTGTGTGCATGCGTGTGTTTAAATGAGCGAGAAAACCTGCGTGTATATGTGTGTTTAAATGTAACATAGAAAATATGTAACCGATTGGTGCCTATGGGAAAGGCCTTTGTCCAGCAGTGGACTTATAACGGATCAAAACGAAGAATCGCTATTGAGTGGGCTATTACACATTTTTGTGAGGGGAACAAAATCTATGCTTTCTACCCTCTAGACACGCCTCTGAAGTCAGTATTTTGCATAAGTTTTCTCGCAGAACATGAATATTAAATCGACATTTTGAATTATTAATAATAGCTGAAAACCCGCCCTCTGGCTTAGCGCATTTTAGGGCTACCTTAATCCAACAACTCTAGCTACAATGCAGCGGTTCGCCTAGGTCGCACACACATAAACAGAATCAAACTGTCAGTATAATACAGATAGATAGATAGATGGAAATCCGATCATTATTATCGGGATGAACGTGAGCGCAGACCCCGCACTATTATTTTGGGAGGATTTTCAAAACCTAATATGCTAAAACATGCTTCGGAACCCCATTAGTAACCATAAAAGATTTGACGGCTATAGTTCTGGCTGTTCTTGAATTATGCTAACACAGACAGACAGACAGACAGACAGACAGGTGAATTATAGTAAATTTGAAACATCTATTCACATGCTGAATGTAATGTGGAAATATCTGCATCTGCCTACTTTCTATATGTGGTTTTAGTATTTGCTGTGTCATTATATAATCATGAGAGTGAATGAAAGTATTGACATATAACCTACCCGTGATATCACAGGTGGTACAAACAACTATTAATAGTAATGACAGAGAGGTAATATTGGATGCATGATACACTTATGCATCATTATCCTCGTGGATGTTAGTTATGACCCGAAGAGAGCTCAATACAAAGGTAGAGCGGATATTTGTGGGAATCAATTGTAATGGTTCATTACAAGCGGTACTGCTGGTTTCACATATATATTTTCATAATGAACATTTGAGTGGTATTTCCAATTGTTTTTATACATCTAGTTTGTTGTTTTCTGAATGGCTAGTTGGTTCGTCCAATGAATGTCCGTGCTTCATGCGGGCGTGTTTTATGTATTTTGTGGTTATGCGATCGGCTGTTTGGTTCCTCCATATATGTTTTATTTTGGGCGTGTTTGTGTGTGTTTATCTATGTTTGTCGGCTCGTTAATCTTACTGTTTTATGGTTCTGACTGGTTAATCCGGGTGATGTTTTTCTAAACATCTTATCTCTTTTATGGTTTTGCTGTGATGCCCATAGTCTCCGGTCAGACATTTTTATCTTATATTCTGTCTGACTTAGGCTCTTTATCTAGAGTATGGCTCTGATACTATTGGTATTTTTTATGTTTATTTTTTATTTTTTATTATTTTTGTATTTTAGTTTCTTATTTTGTCTAGTTGTTTTTGGTATAATTTTTTTTTATTATACTATCTTTATTTGTTTACATTAATTTTTATCTTATTTTTATTTTTTCATTCTTTAAGGATATCACCCACTCCGCCCATGTGCACCTTATTAGCTACTAATTGGTTGTTTATGTAATTATATTTTTATTTTGTATTCTTAATTTTTTATTCTTTATTCTATTTTTCATTTGTACTTTTTAACTATGTGATCTCCGTGGTTGTATAGCACATGTGTGTGTGTGTGTGTGCATCAGGACAAAGAATCGCTATTACACATTTTTGTGAGGGGGACACACTCTATGCTTTCTACCCTCTAGACACGCCGCTGAAATTAATATTTTGCATAAGCTTCTCGCAGAACATGAATATTAAATGATCGGCATTTTGAATTGTTAATTTCTATATTTTACGCAAAACTATGGGTTTTTAAAAAGACTTATTTTAAAATTCATGTTATATCCACAATATTCACCTTCTAATACCAAGAGCAACGCTCACCAACAATAGGGTATTACGAATTATTTACTTTCAGAAGATAAATAAGTATTGATGATCAACTTTTTGAATTAAAACTATATTGTCAATCTCCAGTCCAAGTCTGGAGTTGAACAAGAACAAGAACAAGAACAAGAACAATCCTCACCTAATTCAGGGAAATAAACCATTCACTGTTTGTCTGTTCCGGCACGTTAATCCAAACCGATAAATAAAATTAGCATTTCGTTACCGTGATTTGGAATCACGACTAAATGATTGTTAGACGACCTTCTTACCGACAGAGCCATACTGACAAGTCTTACATATCATCGAAAGTTTTTGTTAGAAATGCGCATGGGCGTATTTCATTCTAATAAATAAATACATTTATAAAATTATCATTTCCCTATCATGATTTGAAATCACGACCAAGTGATTGTTAGGCGAGTCTCTTACCGACTAGGCCAAACTGACAAGTTTCACATATCTTCGAACATTTATGTTAGAAATACGTAATGGCTTTATACTAAAAAATTTAAAAAATATATTTATCATTTTTATTTATTTATATGGTAAATATGATTAGACAATGTAGAAAAGAAAGATTGAGAAAAGCGTATTACATCTCAAACATGTTTATTATCATGAAGAACATGTTTGAGATTTAACACGCTTTTCTCAATCTTTCTTTTCCACATTGTCTAATCATATCTACCATTCTGTCGGATTCCCTCACATCCAAACAACAAACATTTATTTATATATACAATAGAAAAGTTGCAGTAATCATCTTCAGTCGGAATAGAAGTAGGAGTAGAGTATGACCCTACAGCATCCCGGCTTGTTCACTGTATTTGTTCAAACGCCAAATATACTCTATATGTGCTTTTAGCATTAACCATGTCGCTATATATGTAATCATTAGAGTGAATGAAAGTACATTGACGTATTTGTTTAAAATAATCCTACCGGTGCTATCACGGGTTGCATATGACACCTAGTTATAAAAATAGTTGGGCAATTATAATTATTTTTATGTGGAAAAAAGTCTATTGTAATCTAGGGCTAATATAATCTATGATTTGAGTGTTATTTACTAAACATAGCTTTGTCTGGCACATGGTCACTATCATTGCGGCACCCGTGTAGGTCGAACTCACTGGTAGCGAACTGGTCTGCGAGACTAGTTTGCTAACTCTCGCACTTCATAAGCTTACTTTAGTACGGCACAAGGCCACAAGTGTGGAGTACCCAATGAGGAATGAACTCACTACAGTATTAATGGTCGGCAAGTTTTGCTTGGTAACCATTACTCCATAGCGAGGCGTCCAACAAACCATTACTTAGAAGTCTTAACTATATGACTGCTTTTTCTGCTATAAGATTAAAACAGATGGTACTCAGAGAGATTTAGTTGTTCTTTTCCCAATCTGTAGAAAAATGGTTTTCAAATAAAAATATTAGTTAGAATCAGGACAGGCCCGTCAATTAGCGCCCTAGGCGACATACAGTGAATGGGAACAGTTAAGAAAATAGGTAGAACTTTTATTCTGTCGACTTAATATCGCATTCACTGTACGGCGTATGTAAAATGATGGTATTGCATTTTATTTTTATGTTTCTTCTATAAAATTAATATCCCAATAATAATGAAATTAACAGTTGAAAGTGGTGATGGATTTTAAACTTTACAGTGATTGTTAAAATGTAATAAAAATTCCAAGAACATGTTAAATTTAGTTTTCATTGTTTTAAATGAGTTTAACACATCAATATTATTTAGACAAAACAAAACCAAAAGTAATATAAGTGACTGATTTAAATAACTACAAACATTGAAAAAAAACACACCTCGTAACTTAGTATTTGCAAGTTAATTTCATCCTAATAAATAAACATACATTTATACTTTAAAGTTTTAAACTAAAATATATATTTGTATAATTTATCTACACATAAATAATCCTATCATAGTATATCAATAATTTGAACCTCTATAATTTTTAACATTTATATATTTTCAAGTTATTAAAACGTATTTAAGATCTGAATAACAATACTATCAATACTATATACATGATTTTCTGCTGGTTTCAAGTTTTTAAACATTTCTTTTAAATTGCCACTTCTAGTCACGGTCCATTGCATTTAATTTAATTATTGCAAAACTGAGGAATTTCCAGTTAAAATGTTGTGAATATTGTGCACACATAAGAGTAATCTAAATTACTGTATATAATTGTGTATAAGTCGTAGGGGCGAACTCCAAACTGAAAAGATTAATCGTTAGAACACGACCGTAGGCGCAAATTATAAGTGTTATCTAAGGCGCATGAAACCCTTGCGCAAATTTCAAGTCTCGCCGACGGCGCACGAAATCCTTGCGTCGGTCCTGGTCAGATTACCATCGGAAAATTGCTTTATAATTAACTTAACGCTGTAGACATTTACAGGACGTATGGCAGAAGGTCACACGCATGGGTTAACCGGTGAGGAATTGGCCAAAAGAAGGACGAAGAAGAGGAAAGATAGAAGGAAAAGCAGCAGAGAGAACAAAATTCGAAAAAAAAGAGGAAAGAAGAGATGGTGTCAAAGTTAGAAAGAGAAAGCCGAAAGGAGAGTAAAAATTAGAAGAAAAGGGAGAAAAATGAAAGAAGGGAGAGTAGGACAAGAAACACAGGAAAATATTAACAGGTATTAGATAGATAGATAGATAGATAGATAGAGATAGAGGCGGGGTTAAGACATTAAAATGAATCTGAGCACAAAAGATAAAAAGAAAGAAATTCGTAACCAAAAACAAAAACAGCCGACAACCAGTGTTGCCGACTCAAAAAATATTTTCGCACTAGTTTGACTGCCAAAAAGCGCTAAAAACGCTAAAACCGCTAAAAGTGCGCTAAAAAAGCGCTAAAAGCGTTAAAAACGCTTAAAAACCGCTAGATTTTTTTAAATTGCCAAAAACCACCAAAAAGACTCTAAAAATGGTCAAGAATAGCCAAAAAATGGCCAAAATGTTTTAGGCGAAAACGCGCTAATTTAGCGCTTTTTGCAATGCCAAGACAAGAAACGCGCTAAATCTAGCGCGAAACGCGCTAAATTGGCAACACTGCCGACAACAACTACCGCCCCAAATAGGCGAACAATCAATTCCTAAACAAGACTTGAACAGAGAGATACCGACAAAAGAAAAACTATGGGAAAAATATTTGAGGAGACTGGAAGAGTTCATCTAGGAAAAGACTACTCTAGGTAATGGATGGTTTGATATACTCGATTGTCTTCCATTTTATAAGTCTCAAGTGAATAGTTTATCTTGCGAATTCAAACCACAAGATATTTATGAGGAGTGGCATTGGGAATCACCGAGGGAAAGAACATTTTTAAAAATGGCCGTCTGGCAAAGTAGCAACAAGGACAGTAAAGTTGTTCTGAGAAAAGAAAACAGTTTTATAAATAAAATCTATTGGGTTGACCAAAAACTGTGTTCTGTATCTGCCGTTAGGTGGTATTACGAGGGTTCAGTTTTAATTAACTTCATTCAAAAAATCGGTTTTGATTGTATTGTGATAGCTGCTATATCAGCTTGCATTTAACACAAGACTGGCTCCTATTTCTAATCCGACTAAAGATGATTACTGCAACTTTTGTCTTGTATATATATAATAAATATTATAAAAATATATTTGTTTCTATTCAAATGGTTCTTCGGACGATTGAACTCCTTCCGCTTCTCAACAAATCTAAACCCGACATGACAAAGACGCAAAAAACACCCGGGCCATGCGCTATAAGGGCTACATGATTTCTGTTTAATCCATCACACTCGGATTTTACACCTGAAGAAGGCCGAAGAATGGATCGGCCGAAACGTCGTGTTTACAACACGAATAACAGGAAGGGGTTCAATCGTCCGAAGAACCATTTGAATATTAATGACCCTTCTCAAAACTATAGAAAATATATTTTTTTCTATATTTATTTATTTATTAGAATGAATTGTAACCTAGGGCTAATAGAATCTATGATTTGAGAGTTATTTACTAAACATCGCTATATATGTAATCATTAGAGTGAATGAAAGTACATTGACGTATTTGTTTGAAATAATCCTACCGGTGCTATCACGGGTTGTATGAACACCTAGTTATAAAAATAGTTGGGCAATTATAAATATTTTTTATGTAATATAAGTCTAGTGTAATCTAGGGCTAATATAATCTATGATTTGAGAGTTATTTACTAAACATAGCTTTGTCTGGCACATGGTCACTGTCATTGTGGCACCCGTGTAGGTCGAACTCACTAGTAGCGAACTGGTCTGCGAGACTAGCTTGCTAACCTTCGCACTTCGGTAGGAGCATTTCCTAAGCTTACTTTAGTATGGCACAAGGCCACAAGTGTTTATCGGTATGCGTATCTGTATGATAAAATTTCGTTAATATCTACGATTTGTCAATTTAGCTAACGATCACTAGGTCGTGAGTTCAAATCACGGTAGAGAAATGGAGATTTTACGTGTCGGTTTAAACCCCAAATGTTGGTGAGGGTTATTCTTGTTCTTGTTACATTAGGAAAACAAAGTCAACTTCTGACTTTGTCCTGGAGTTTGACAAAAATCGTAAAGATTGGCGTATTTGTGTTTATCGATTCTAACATTGAAGAAGGAAGAAACTAAGCAACATTTTCGGCATATATAACTTTTTTAATTGCGACGAAAGTCCACAGTTCTATGAATGACAAAAGGTTTTTCGTTCAGACCAAATTTGAATAGGCTAAAAGCATTCATAACTTTCTTTATGATAGACGGAGAGTGTGCAAAGAAAGAGGAATATTTTTTTTATTTTGTACGTCATACTATTCCCTTTCCAGATCAATTCTCGAGATAAAAAAATAGAAGGTACAAGGAATAAAGAAATAAAGAAAAAAAGCAGACTATACAGTCTTTATAATTAATGTATACATTTCATATATTGACAATGCCCTGATCTTATACCCTCGCCAAACCGACCTAGCTAGCCTAATCACTCAACTCAACGCAGTAGAACCATCCATCAACTTTACACACGAAAAATAATCACAGAACACATTACCTTTCCTTGACAACCTACTACATAGAACTGAGCATAACATCAAGCTCAGCGTCTTCCGCAAAGCTACCAACAAAGACGACCATATACACTTCTACTCGCACCACACACCCAAAATAAAATCAGGTTTCATCATAGGTTTCTTTCTCGGAGCCTTTAGGATATGCAGCCCGGAATACCTAGATGAGGAGGAGAAATACATAATGCAGTCGTTCACCTCGCTCCACTACCCTCGTTTTTTCATACACTACGCTAGGAAAAAGACATACAAAATACACAGGATCAAAACTGAACATAACAATACAGGGGACAGCAAAACCACAAGACGCACCACACTACCTACAAACACCACCACCGACAACCTCACCATCAACCTGAATAAACTCAACATAAAGACAACCACAACCACCTCCGCAACCATCAGGGACATAATAAAAAAACCACACTCCCACCCGATGCCGGTGTATACGTCGTACTTCATATATATAACTCTTTCATTTCCCAATGAAATATATTGCATTTCGTAGGATATGTTTCGTTTTCTCTTTGATGCAATGATTATTTATGTTTTGTTTCGGACGTTTTAACGGGGAAATTAACCAAGCGAGCTGAAAACCAACTTAGAATAGCACAGAGATCCATGGAAAGGGTAATGTTAGGGATAACTATAAGAGATAGAAAAAGATCAACATGGATCAGAGAGAGGACTAGAGTGAAGGATATTATACAAATAATTAAGCAGCAAAAATGGAGATGGGCTGGCCACCTAGCAAGAAGAGATGACAATAGATGGGGGGAAAGACTAACCGATTGGTGCCCATGGGACAGTAAAAGAAGTAGGAAAACACCAGACACAAGATGGAGAGACGAGATAGAAATGTCTGCCGGTAAGATTTGGCATTTGTCTCAGTGACAGGGATTCTTCCCCCTCTAGTCACGGGGACATCATCTTGTACTGTTAAACAAGATTTGAAAGGGAATTGCCAAAAGGTACCGAAATTTCCGAACATAGTCGCAAAAGTATCAAATTTGGTACAAACGTACCAAAAGGGGCAGCTCTGAACGAATCACAATCCCTCTCCTTGTACAAGCCTATAGGGATATCAAAAGGTACCAAATCGTCCATAAAAGTACCAAATAAAGGAAAACATTAAATACTAATAAATTAAAAGAAATTAATTAAATTTTACTCAAATACTAAAAATATCGCTTCATTTTCATCTATATTTTCATTCGAATTAAGTTTTTCTTTCATCTTGTACTGTTAAACAAGATTTGATTGGGAATTGACAAAAGGTACCGAAATTTTCAGAGCGTAGTACCAAACAAGTATCAATTCGGTACACACGTACCAAAAGTGGCAGCCCTGAGCGCATCACTATCCCTCTCCGTGTCCAAGCCTATAGGGATATCAAAAGGTACCAATTTTCATTTGAGTTAAGTTTTTCTTTCATCTTGTACTGTTAAACAAGATTTGAAAGGTAATTGCCAAAAAGGTACCGAAATTTCCGAGCGTCAAAAAGGTATCAATTTGGTACAAACGTACCAAACTGGCAACCCCGAGCTCATTACAATCCCTCTCCAGTGTCCAAGCCTATAGGGATATCGGCGCTTGACCGTCTGTGCAACCAACTGGCTTGTTTATGTCGTTCGTGTCTTATCGTGCCGCTTCTGCGTCCTGTTTTGCGCGAGACGAGATTCGCCATCCAACAAATGATATTCTTTGATGCTTGTTTTTCAAACGACCACATTTCAAAAGATGTCGAAGATTTTCTTTTTTTTCTCTCGCCATGTCACTCCACCCACCCCACTCTCTCTCTCTTTCTTTTATTCGTTTCGTCCGTGTTCAGCTTTTAAGCCAAGTCAGACATTGCCAGACAATGACAGCCCGGGCGAGTTTCCTATTCATTCAGAACGACCAAAAAAAAAAAAGAAAGAAGAAAGAAATCCATAGAAAGAAACAAGGAAAGTGCGTTGCGCAAGAAACAAGAGTAATAATAACATTATTACCAGAGAACAAAAAGCGTCATTAGTGAATGCGGTTAATAATAAAGAGAGAGAGAAACCTGGCGTTCCAAGGGAAATTATGAATCATCGCCACCTATATATGCTTCGTTTTATCGCGTGAATTAAACGGTGGTGGTGGGCAGTGATCACTAAAAAGTCCAAATTTTCAACAAAAAACAAACAGGTGAGAATGCTGCTGGACACAAGCTAAGGGATCAATTTGGCATAAACTTACATTGTAAATTGAACCCCCATTAAAAACCTATTTTTTGTGGGGGCGATTTAAAAAAAGAAAAACAGGTGAGAATGCTGCTGGACACAAACTAAGGGATCAATTTGGCATAAACTTACATTGTAAATTGAACCACTCATTTTGGCGGGGTGGGGGATTTAAAAAAAAGATTTTCCCTACTCATTGAAGGGAGGGTATGTGCAAAGTTTCAAGTTTCTACTATGAACGGTTAAGGCTGGGCGAAGTCTGGATAGATAGATAGATAGATAGATAGATAGATAGATAGATATAAATGTCAGAACTTACATTGCATATTGAACCCCGCCCCCTCTAAAAACCTATTCAGAAGGGGAATTTTCAAAAAACAAAAACAAAATTTCCCCTACTCATTGATTAATTGTTTAAACCGGTCTGTTGTCTGTGCAAAATTTCAAGTTTCTACTATGAACGGCTAAGTCCAGATACATAGATAGATACATATAAATGTCAAAACACATGAATAACCTAAACCCAGCAACAGTGTTTAAACCGGTCTGTTGTGGGTAGCGGTGATTAACAGAGAGAACAAGGAGAAAGAAAGGAAGAAAAGGAACGAAAGAAAGAAAGAATATAAGGACAGAGGCAAAAGAAAGTGAGAAAACACAAAAGGGAAGATAAAGTTTGTGTCCGGCAGCATTCACGCTTGTCTTTTGAAAATTCAGTGACATTTTTAGCGATCACTGCCTAACAAAAAGCGAGAGAAGTAACTTGTTCATTGATCAGCCCTTTTTCCAATTTTTTTAATTGATCACCCCCAACACGGCACGTTGGCCACGTGCCTGTTTCTATTGAGGGACTAACCAGCCCTGTCTTTCTCTTCTCGCTTGACACGGAAGGAGAATCAGCTTTGAGCAAGATAGTCTCTGGAGATAAAGATTTATTATTTATTACGAGAATCGAAAACGAAGGGATTTGCGGCTAAATCCGGGACAGCCTTCGATATCCCAATCTAAATGGAATGTACCGAGGATATTTCTTCCCTGTGTTTGATGGAATTTTTTTATTGCGAGAACCTGGGCAAATTGTGACTGCGCAAAGCAACAGTGAGCCACTTCGAATAACACATTGGAACATAAAAAAAATAAACCTTTTCTGGGCAAGCTCAACATTCAAGAACAAAAAGATACCACTAGTTTTGAAAAGAAGCGTCCTCCCAATAGTCAACTATGGAGCTGAAACATGGAACCTAACCAAAAGACTGGCTCCCAAACTAAGAACCAACACGCACAAGAGAGGATCATGCTCAACATCACATGTAGAGATCACAAGACAGCACAGTATATTAGCGGGGGAAAAACAGGATTCAGAGATATCTTAAAATCCATTAGAAAACTCAAATAGCAATAGGCAGGACATGTTGGAAGAATGTCAGAAAACCGCTGGATCTTTTTGGCTGATAGAAAATAAGATGGCATGACGACCTAGAGAGGTTCCGGAGATATTGGCGCAGCGACGCCCACGATCGGGATGTCTGGCGAATCTTTGGGGAAAAGATGTCCAACGACGGACGTTAAAAGACATGATGTTGATGTTGATGACGATTCTGGGCAAGGAAATCGACCAGTGATCTTGCTACATGACAACGTCGGTCCTCAAATCTTCGAATGCGATGCAGCGAACGATCATAGAGGTAGGATTTCATTGGATTACTTTTTAGGATGTCCTTATGAATCATGAAATCAACCTCTTTTTAGTACTCAGATGCTTGAGACGAGGCTAACTACTGCGTTTTTGAACTATTAAGATATCGTAAGATCAAATTAGATGGACACACACATGCATATATACTGTAATATATTCAGGAACGTAACTCGACCACAGAAAGACATGCCAGTGTTACACGTGGTCGAATGAAGGCAAGGCACGCAATCAAATGACTTACCGTATTTGATGGCATATAAGACCCGCGTGCATTTAAGACTCCCCCATTCCAGCAGGGAATATTAAGTTGTAACTTACAAGAGAAAACAAAAGTAGGGCAACTTCATATAAGACCCAGGCGGTATTTTTGAGCCATACTTTGGGGGGGGGGGTCTTATATCCCATCAAATACACATAAGGGTTACGTGGCTCAGACAATTATAAAACGACCATCTAGCCAAGGTGATCAGCAAGCAGTAAGTACAGCAGCCGATCATAGAGGTAGACGCTGCATATTCTTCAGACTATCATTTGTTTCGCCCAATGCTACACCTCTCGTCTGGGGCGCGGTTCCAACAAGTTTAACACACGGAAGAAATCCAAAAAAGAATTCATCGAATCAAAACCGGAATCGTTCTTTTATGGTCGAATACACACTTTAGTTGAAAGGTGCCGTTAGATCATTAAAAAAGTCAAGGAAAATACTTTGATGACTGAATATTGATGATATGAATTTAAATGAATAAAAGGATTTGTCCAAAGAATTCATCGAATCAAAACCGGAATCGTTCTTTTATGGTCGAATACACACTTTAGCTGAAAGGTGCCGTTAGATCATACAAAAGCCAAGGAGAATACTTTGATGACTGAATAATGATGCTACGAATTTAAATGAATCAAAATGTTGTTAAAATATGATGGCAACTTTTCAATTAACCTAATATGATGGAATACGCAATTTAGCTGAAAGGTATCGCAAGGTCATAGAAACTGGGGAAATTGCTTTGATGACTGAATAATGATGCCATGAATTTATATTAGTAAAAGGTTTCGACAAAAAAACATGCCGGAAACTTTTTGCAACTACCTAAGAGATTTTGAGCGTATTTAAGAGATATTTTTTAATTTAAACTTTTTTGTGTGTGCTTGTTTGATATTTTTGAGAGTGTGTTTTCATCTCGCTTAGAATTGCCAATTTGTTTAATTACTAATTACCTAATTGATTAATCAGTTTACTTATTTCTGAAGAGGAATTTACCCGGTGAAAAGCTACCCATTCTTTCTTCTTTCTTGGGACATTTATTTTATATGCTGGCGCCTGTCTTCATAATACCGCCTTTCTCTTTCTTAAGAAAAAAAAAACAACATATTATTAACTAATAGAAAGCATTTTATTGGATTACTTTTTAGGATGTTCTTATGAATCATGAAATCAACCTCTTGGAGATACTTCCATCTTTTTTTAGTACTCAGATGCTTGAGACGAGGCTAACAACTGCGTTCAGGATTTATCAAATACTTTTACATTGCAAGTTCACTTCTTTCATCTTTTTTGAACTATTAAGATATCGTAAGATCAAATTAGATGGACACACGCGTGCATATATATTGTAATATATTCAGTAACGTAACTCGACCACAGAAAGACATGCCAGTGTTACACGGGGTCGAATGAAGGCAAGGCACGCAATCAAGTCAAGTGACTTACCGTATTTGATGGCACATAAGACACAACAGGGAATGTTAAGCTGTAACTTACAAGAGAAAACAAAAGTAGCGCAACTTCATATAAGATCCAGGGGGATATTTTTGAGCCATACTTTTGGAAAGAAATGGGTCTTATATCCCATCAAATACACATAAAGGTTATGTGGCTTAGACAATGATAACACGATCATCTAGCCAAGGTGATCAGCATTTTGCGTTTAGTACTCACATGGCCAAGACATTGAGACGAGGCTAACTACTGCGTTCAGGTTTTATCAAAAACCGTTTGCTTTTACATTACAAGTTCACTTTTTTCATCTTTTATGAACTATTAAGATATAGGTCTGTCGAATCCTATATTAGAAAACAAACAGGCGCCAGGGATATCCACCTAAGCTAGCAAGTTTAGATAGCAATGGCCAGGCCATATTACAAGAATATCAGATAACCGCTGGACATCATTACTCACAACGTGAATCCCCGGAGATCATATGCGAAATTGTGGCTGACAAAAATAAGATGGTGTAATGATTTAAACAAGTTCAAACGGTATTGGCTCCGTGACGCTCGAGTACGGTGGGCCTATTGTGCCAATTTGCTCTAAATGTCAACGTTCAAAATCCTTGTTTTCGAATGCCGACCACTAAACCTAAAATGTCACCAAGACTGTTAAAATAGGTTTCTTCAGTTTTTTAAGCTGGTCTGTCTGGCTGACTATGTATATATGTATCGCGCAAGGAAATCGAGCTAGAGGGCTGAAAATTTAAACATTTACTCCTTATTATGTCTAGAAAAGAAATGTATCTGCTGTCTAGTTTGTTAATGATCTTATCTCTTGGTCATTTTATTCTGTCTTA
>VCCN01005407.1:1376649-1391409 GCA_006491835.1 Architeuthis dux | reverse complement strand
TTAAAGGCATGGTAATGAGAACTGTAATACCAGATGATAGCAGTGACCAAGATAGTGTCAGTAACAATATTAAAGGCACGGTAATGAGAACTGTAATACCGGATGATAGCAGTGATCAAGACAGTGTCAGGAATGATATTAGAGGCATAGTAATTAGTAAATTTTGTACTGATAGTGACAATGATTAAGCCGGTGACAATAATGATATTAGAGGCATGGTAATGAGTGTAGTACTGATGATGGTAATGATCAAGCCATTGATAGTAATGATATTAGAGGTATCCTAAGAAATAACTGTGACAATGATCAAGATACTGCCAGTATTAGATAGATATTAGCCTTAACAATTTTATTACTCATGACAGTATAGTATGGGGATGTGGTCACAGAAATAGTTACAGTTGTAGGTGATGACAAGAGTTAAAGAACTAGCATTTCAAGGGAAATTATGAATCACATATATGCTGTGTTGGGGGTGATCAATTAAAAACGTTGGAAAAAGTGGGTGATCAATGAATGAGTTATTTCTTTTGACTTTTGTTGGGCTGAGATCACTAAAAAAAGGTCTGAATTTAAAAAAAATAAGCGGGCACAAACTACTGACCAATTTAGCATAAACTTACATTCAATAAACAAAAACACATTTTTCCTACTCCTTGAGGAGAGTGTGTGTGCAAAATTTCAAGTTTCTGCTATGAACAGCCGGCCGAAGTCCAGATACATAGATACATCATCATCATCATCATCATCATCATCATCATCATCATCATCATCATCATCCATTGTAAGTCCACTGCTGGACAAAGGCCTTTCCCATCTCCTTCCATAACGACCTATCTTGTGCTAATCATTGCCAAGTCTTACCGGCAAACTTTTCTATCTCATCCGTCCATCTTGTGTCTGGCCTTTTCCTACTTCGTTTACTGTCCCATGGGCACCAATCGGTTAGTCTTTTCCACCATCTATTGTCATCCCTTCTTTCTCGATGGCCAGCCCATCTCCATTTTTGCTGTTTAATTAGTTGTATAATATCCTTCACTCTAGTCCTCTCTCTGATCCATGTTGATCCTTTTCTATCTCTTAGAGTTATCCCTAGCATTGCTCTTTCCATGGCTCTCTGTGCTATTCTGAGTTGGTTTTCAGCTCGTTTGGTTCATTTCCATGTTTCGCATCCGTAAGTCATGGCTGGTATTATGCAGCCGTTGTATATACATAGATACATATAAATGAAACACATGAATAACCTAAACCCTGCAATAAACCAGTGTTGTGGGTAGCAGTAATTAATATTTGCTGGCATTAATATTTAGTAAAGTATGACGCAGGGAAAATGGAGGTAGGAAGATTGTGTTCACCATCTTCTAAGTGGGGAGGGCCTATCTGTCTAAACAATTAGCATTTGAATCCCTGGCTTTTATCTAGGTTTGAATATTGACTGCTGGCACCAGTTAGAAATATGCAACTATCTTAGCCACCAAGCAGACTGTTCTGTATTTGCTGTTACGGTTATATTTTCTATAATAGTACTGTGGATGGGAGTGGTATCAATGTACAGAGTAATAATGATAGACATGGTAGGTAGTAATGAATTAAAAATGATAACAGTCCTGGTGTAAGAACTGCTCTAGTCACAGAAAATAAAACCACCGCGATGGAGCCGGTAACACATTTATGATCTAACTGCAGTTGGGATAAAAGTGTTAATAAGAGACTTGATCACGGTGTCGGCTGTAAAAAGCGTGAACATGCTGGTAAGAAAATTCATAACGGTTGAGACGAAGGTGCTAATAACAGTCATAAAAACAAGGTTGCCTGCTTAAACTGCGATGGAGCCAGTAACAAATTTCATTATAGTCGTAATAACCATGTCGCCAGTGTAACGCGTGTAACAGTGTTTGTGAATAATCATATAGACTCTCTATTCATTCTCAACTTAAAAATAATTAGGTTGTTACATATGAAATGTCATTCTTTTTGATAGTAAGGCGCAGTGGCATACCTAGGGTTGGTGACACTCGGGCCGGTAACTCATGGTGTCACCCCACACCCCGAACTTGCTCTCTTCCCGGGATATCTAGAATTTTGGTGATCTTTTTGTACTACAGGTATACGTATCTTAGAAGATACGCATACAATCTGAGGGGAATTATTTTTTTAATGTACGCTCTTTTTCCTTTTTTTTCGATGCATACATCAAAAGATACACAGACATATTCCCCCAATATATATATGATCTCCTTCATGAATTATGTCTACAATCCATAGACATTGGCATGTAAAGTTTACTTGGAATTTCCTTGTAAGATGCTGAAATATCTATAAATTAATTTAAAATAAAATAAAATAAAGTGTATTTTTGAATTCTAAGGAACATTTTGGTACCCTATTTATGGGACTACCCCTTTTACATTTGTGCTTATAAAACATTTCCCCAAAGGTTCATGTCTTGGGTTTTTTTCCTATTATTCTACATAAAATCCTAAAACCCATACAATACGAATGTGAGAATGGAGAAGCCAACAAAGTGTAGGATAAAAGACTCCTGCCTACCATTTGACCTTCGTTAGCTCAGTCGGTAGAGCAGTACCGCGTATGGGTGGCTTCCAAGGTGTATGCGGGTTTGATCCCTGCACAGAGTTCTTTACTTTATTCACATTTACGATTTAGGCCGCTCGTTTAGCAGTTGCTCACACTGATGCCGGGCAAATATAGGGTCTCACTAATAAATGTCATTATAATTATCATATATATATATATATATATATATATATATATATGAAATCAAATTATGGATAATTGTATATCCAATCGACAGAATATGATAATTATATCATATATATATATACTAGCCAGGTTGGGCCCACTCACACTCTCGGGCAGAGCTGGACAGCCCCAAGTAGTCCCTCCTAAAACATTAAAAAATGAATTCAAAAGAGAATTTGTGTGTTCATTTTTGGCGTTAATAGTTTGCATGTCAAAGTGGACCATTAGATTTAAATAGTGTCCATGTTTTAATGTCGTGTTTGGGTTGGGGTCAGCCCGAATGGAAAGTAAGGGTCCAGTTTAGCTTTATATTTATATTGTAAATAAAATCTTTAAAAGGTTTTCCGGAAGGTTTGAAGGTTCTATAGATTGAAAACAAAATTTTAATTTCCTCCATCAGAGTTTGCTTGGACCGCAGATTGCATCATCTTCTCTTTTAGTCTCTTGGCCATTGGTACTTACACGGATTTTCTAATAAATAAATAAATCTTTAAATAGAAGCTTATAAATTAGGGAGGAAAAAGTGGTTTTGACCCTAAATTGACCTATAAGGACCCTGGAGGTCAGTGCCACCTATCCTATGTTAAACCTGGGGTAATGTTACCCTCATAGACAAACTTTTAGTACCAGGGTGCACAGAATTGCACAGAGAGCCATGGAAAGACCAATGCTAGGGATAACTCTACAACAGATGCAGCAATAGTTTAACTGATTAGTACTCTTGGGACAGTAAACACAGTAGGAAAAGACCAGACACAAGATGGAGGGACGAGATAGAAAGGTTTTCCGGTAAGACGTGGCAGTGGTTAGCACAATCTAGGCCGTCATGGAAGGAGATGGGAAAGGCCTCTGTCCAGCAGTGGACTTATAACAGCTGCTGCTGCTGCTGCTGATGATGATGATGATGATGATGATGATGTCCAGAAAAAACATTTATTTGTTTTTTTGAAAATTAAATAAGTTTTTAGTGGGGGCTTCAATTTGCAATATAAGTTTATGCTAAATTGATCCCTTGTTTTGTGTGCGGCAGCATTCAAGCTGGAAGAAAATTTTTTAGACTTTTTTACTGCCCAACAAAAGGCGAGAGAAGTAACTTATTCATCAATCACAAAAGGTTAACCGATTGGTGCCCATGGGACAGTAAACGAAGTAGGAAAAGACAAGACGCAAGATGGAGGGACGAGATAGAAAGGTTTGCCGGTAAGATGTGGCAAAGATCGGCACAATCGTGGTCGTCATGAAAGGAGATGGAAAAGGCCTTTGTCCAGCAGTGGACAAAGGAAAAGCTGCTGCTGCTGCTGATGATGATGATGATGTCTAGAAAAAAACATTTATTTTGTTTTTTGAAAATTAAATAAGTTTTTAGTGGGTGCCTCAATTTACAATATAAGTTTATGCCAAATTGATCCCTTATTTTGTGTCCGGCAGCATTCAAGCTTGAAGAAAATTCAGACTTTTTTTACTGTCCAACAAAAGGCGAGAGAAGTAGCTTATTCATCAATCACAAAAGGTTAACTGATTGGTGCCCATGGGACAGTAAACACAGTAGGAAAAGACCAGACACAAGATGGAGGGACGAGATAGAAAGGTTTGCCGGTAAGACATGGCAAAAATCGGTGCTATCGCGGTTGTCATGGAAGGTGATGGGAAAGGCCTTCGTCCAGCAATGGACTGATAATGGCTGAAGATGATGATGACAATGATGATGATGATGATACATAATCCGAGTAAGCCTCTATAAACACTCTATAATATAAATATGTGTAAAGCACTTTGTTTCACTCTTCACATCCACCACTGTCGGAGAGGCTTTTATTTTCTTTCATCGTCATATTTATGACTTGTCCAGCTAGAAATGACCACAAATCTTTGACCACTTTAGGTGTCACCTTGATAATCCTGGGTCACTTCTCTCTCTCTCTCTCTCACTTTTTGCTCTCCTTCTCATGTATCGGCTAACTTTTCCTTTCCTGCTTTGTTCTAGTGTTCACCATCATTCACATTCACTACCCCTTTCTTTTTCTCCTCTCCCTGCAAGCCCAGAAGATCTCTCCTCCCCCATACCAACTCTTTCTCTCTCTCTCTTGCTGTCTCTTTCCTTCTTGTCTATTCTTTTGTTCCTGCTCTTTCTTGTTACTCTCGCTCTCTCTCTCTATTTGTCTCTTGATCACTTTCTCTCTTTTCTGCTTTGTCTTACACTCTCCCTCTGCCTCTCTCCATCTCTCTGTATCTGTCTCTATTTGTCTCTTGATCACTTTCTATCTTTTCTGCTTTGTCTTACACACTCTCTCTCTGTATCTGTCTCTCTGTCTCTCTGTCTCTCTGTCTCTCTCTCTCTCTCAGTATCTCTCTCTCTCTCTCTGTCTTTGTCTCTCTCTGTCGCTCTCTCTCTCTGTATCTGGCTCTCTGTCTCTGTCTCTGTCTCTCTCTCTGTATCTGTCTCTCTGTCTCAGTAGGTACATCAATACATTTGCAGCCAATGATGAAAAAAGCATTCATTTTACACAGCTAATACCTATTTTTCAAAATAATCTACTTCCTTGTCAATGCCCTTAATTCAGTTGTGAATATCAATCATATAGATTGAACATTATACAGTGAAGATTTCAAATCAAAATTCAGCTAATACCAATCTGTCAGGCTACAGACTTATTTATCTACCCTCGTATATATTTTTGTACAACCGCTATTCTTCACGCTTAATCTTCTTTCATTTTTTCCTTCATCACCATCTTTCGTTTAATTTCTTTCTTTTCCATATTCATTCTCTTTCTCCTTCTTTTTTGTTTCTTTTTCTTTTTTCCCTTACTTTCTATTATCTTTCTTTCTCCTCTTTCTCTCGTTTACTTTTGCTCTTTCTCTTTCATTCTCTGCCTCTCTCTGTTCCTTTTATTTTTCTCACTCTTTTTCTTTCACCCTCTCTACCTCTTTCAATCTAAGATTCCATCTTTCATTCTCTGTCCCTCACTTTGTTGCTCTCTTCTCTTTCAACTTCGTCTTTCTAACTCTCTTTTCTTTTCTTTCACCCTCTCCACCTCCATCAATCTAAGATTCCATCTTTCATTCTCTGTCCCTCTCTTTTTTGCTCTCTTCTCTTTCCCTTCCTCTTTCTAACTCTCTTTTCTTTTCTTTCACCCTCTCTACCTCCATCAATCTAAGATTCCATCTTTCATTCTCTGTCCGTCTCTTTTTCGCCCTCTCTTTCCTTTCATCTTTCTCACTCTCTTTCTTTTCTTCCTTTCTCTACCTCCATCAATCTAAGAAGATTCCATGAAGTGGTTTTGGTTTCTTGGAGAGTGTGGTGTTAAGGATGATATCAAACCGAAAATGGTGCCAGCATTAATGGAGATGCTTAAAGCTAAAAGGACAAAAGATATATTTTATCCAAACATTTCAGGAAATAAACAAGGAATCACGTCTCGCATGGAAAAGGGTTTCAGAAAAATAGTGGATATGCCATTAGAAGAAATGTCAGGCAGCACATACCTCTTTGTCAGCATTTCTGAGGTTAAGGTCCTGTCAAGTGTTAAGATTTGCTTTGAACCAAGGGCCAGAATTTGAGATTGTAGAAAAGAATAAATATATATAAATATGTGTTTGTGTGTGTATGTGTGTGAGTGTGTATGTTTGTGTGCATGTGTTTGTATACATAGCATATATGTACATGTTTTTGTATGTCTCTATATATTTGTATATGGCTAGATATCTATGCTTCATAAATGTATGAATAAAACAATCTATCTCAGTTTGTTCATATCTATCTATCTATTAGAAACCATCATTCAAAACTGTCAACATCAACATAGGTTTCTTCAGTTTTCAAGTTGGTCTGGCTGGCTGGCTGGCTTTCTGGCTATGTATGTATCACGTGTACAGGTTACACCAATGGAGCTAGAAGACGGAAAATTTAAACATTCATGTTTAGAAAAAACATTTTTTTAGTTGGGTGTTCAATTGGCAATGCAAGTTTATGCTAAATTGGTCCCTTAGTTTGTGTCTGGCAGTATACACGCTTGTTTTTGTTGAAAATTTAGACTTTTTTTAGCGATCACAGCCCAACAAAAAGCGAGAGAAGTAACTTATTCATTGATCACCCCTTTTTCCAACTTTTCCAGCATATATGGGTGGTGCTGATTAATGATTTCCCTTGGAATGCTAGTTCAGATTAGAATCCTCATCTACTTATCTTATTGCTTTTATCACAACATTTCAGCTGATATTATTCTCAATATTTTAAATTATTATTAGATGAAGCATTATCACCCAATATTAATTTTTGACTAGTATTTCTTTCATCTTTGACAAAGTTGAGATAGTTTAATAATAATCTCTGAAAATCAGTTATATTAGGTTTTCTAATCTAACTTCATTGTGTTCAATCCTGCCGTAAGCAGGCAAAATCTCTCCACAATACTCTCCGTTCTTAAACCCGAGTCAATGAATCAATTATTTGCCTCGTTTTACATTACAAGACATTATTGAGAAGTTAGCAGCCTGACAGATGTCTGCCAACACATCTTGCCGATTTGAAGTTGTTTGGTCTTAAACTTTGGATTCTCTTTCACAAGGTCTGCTGCTGCTGTTGCTGCCCTTGAGATATTGCGAAAATGGATAAAATAAAATTTTATGGATACCAGTGCATAAAAAACAAAAATGGCTTCTCTCGCCTTTTGTTGGGCAGGGACCAGTAAAAAAAAAGTCTGAATTTTCAACAAAAAAAACAAGCATGAATGCTTCCGGACACAAACTAAGGGTCCACTAGCATTCCAAGGGAAATTATGAATCACCGCCACCCATATATGCTGTGTTGGGGGGTGATCAATTAAAAAGCTGGAAAAAGGGGTGGTCAATGAATAAGTTACTTCCCTTGCCTTTTGTTCACTAAAAAAGGTCCGAATTTTCAAAAAACAAGACTAGTGACCAATTTAGCTTGAACTTCCATCGTAAATTGAAACCCCCTCCATAAACCTATTTTGGGGTGGAATTTTAAAAAAACAAAAAAAAAGTTTTTGTAGACATAAGGAGTAAGATTTTCAGCCCTCTAGCTCCGATTGGTGCAGCCTGTATATATGATACATGTGATCACTAAAAAAAAGTCTGAATTTTCAAAAATCAAGCGGGCACAAACGTGACCAATTTAGCATAAACTTACATTGTAAATTGAATCACTCACTAAAAACCTATTTTGGGATGGAATTTAAAAAAAACAAAAAAAGTTATATAAGAAGGAATAAATATTTAAATTATCGGCCCTCTAGCTCTAATTGGTGCAGCCTGTATGCACGATACATATATACATACATACATAGCCAGCCAGACCAGCTTAATAAGAATCCAGATCCATCTCTACTTGAGGGAACATTATGTGGAATTATGGTTAGGCAAATTGACACAGAGTCACATGACTGCACCAGGATGTTCAGTAGATGTCCCTTAGTACACTTCATGAGTTAAAATCAAGGATAAAATATAATATTACATAAGAGACTGTGCAGATCAATTAAATTGTATGTGACACTGGTGTCACAGTGGGTTCTTATGGGTTAAAAATTGAAAAAAACCTATGTTGACAGTTTTGGTGACAGTTTTCGTCGATGGTTTCTAAAACTCATGACTTCTTTTTTGTACTCAAATAATGATTATCTATAAACATATTTCTCTGAAGAACCTTCAGTTTTTATATTTAAAATTGTCTAATGGAAAATGTTTCTGTATGTATTCATTTTCTCTTTGCGTTTTGACCTTCATCTTTTTTTAATATTCTCGCCTGATATTGCTGACAATGCAGTTCTGTCTGTAAACATTCTGTGATTGGGTCTCATCTGTCCAAGAATATGATACCCTCTGGATTTTGATGTGATTATTCTGAGAGATGAGTTTTGGAATTGCCTTTTACTGATTGTGAATTTTTCTTCCTCGCTTATTTTTTCTGTCACTGACTTTTAAATTATTCTCTATCTTAATGTGGACAGAGTGTGTTAAAAATTCTGCACCAAACAACTGAGTCATCAATCCAGTTGTAATTTAAAAAGAAGTGCACATCTCTATACACTGCGTTTGGGTGAATAGATTTAGATATTTCTTCAGTTTTCAGCAGTACAAAACCAACTACAGGAATCTGCGTTGAAAACCCTCTTGAGAAGAAAGCTAGAGAATGAGCTTACTTCATTAATTAGCAAATATACAATATCGCCCATAAATAAGTACACCCCTACCACTATTTTATAGAAATTTAATTTTCTTCTAAAACAAACCTAGCAGGATTTTATTATTTCTAATGGAACATTACACAATCAAAACAGATATTATCAGGTATTATTTATGACCAAACTCCACAGCATTGAAATTCTGTTGCCAAAAATATGAATATATTGCCGTCCAAAGATGAGTACACCACTACGAAAAAGTATTTTTGCCAACAGAGTTTCAATGCTGTAGAGTTTGGTCATAAATAATACCTGATAATATCTGTTTTGATTGTGTAATGTTCCACTAGAAGGTATTTAAATGTTTTTTCTAGACATAATGAGTATATGTTTAATTTTTTAGCCCTCTAGCTCCATTGGTTTGGCCTGTACGTGTGATACATACATAGCCAGCCAGCCAGACCTAAGAAACCTATGTTGACAATTTTAGTTGTTTCTAATTAAGTCTTTGGGAACAAGTGGGAACAAGTATGTTTTCCTCTTTTTTTCTTTTTGGCACATACTAAAAAGAGGATATGCAAAATCTGTCCTGAAAGTATGCAGCCATTTGGAATATCTTACTGCACGTGCATGAACAAACATTCTCCCATGAGGTTACTCATGTTATGATTTATGTATCCGGACACCTGGGGCGGAAATGTAAGTGAACCCAGTCACCTCAGGAAATAGGTATATTGTCTAAATATTGTCAGTGTTCAAAACAGTAAATGGGAACCGGTGATTGACACTGTGTGACACCATGTAGGCATTAGCGATACCTGTAAAGCAGACCCGGATAGCGAACAAGGCAGACAGAAATCTTGATACTCAAAGAAGACAGACAGACATCAGCATAGCCGAAAGGCACAAGACCACTGTCCCTGTTGGGGACAGCCTGGCGGTTCTCCTTATCATCTCTCTCCCACTCTTCACTCTCCGGCCGACAAAGATGTATGTTGTGTAATAAAAATATGTCCAGATATTTTTATAAGCAAGTCTTCGAGTTTCCTTTATAGTGAAGTGCAGCGAATTCTTCCCGGCCTGTCAGTCAGTCAGCAGTGTGATGCCATTCAGTGAGCTTGTGTACAATGTGACCATCGCATTTACAATGGTCGAGCAACTCATTCTTCACATCTTGTCCAGGTTTTGGTTGGACAAAACATTGCATCATTCTGCTCTGTTAGCACCCAAACAGTCCAGATTTGGCTCCCTGCAACTTCTGGATTTTCCGAGGGAGAAAAGGAAGAGATTTCAGACTGTGGACAGGATTAAGGAGAACTCGATGATGCAGCTGATGGTGATCCCAAAAGAGGACTGCAGACTCTTAGAAAAAGTGGAAGGGACACTGAGGTAAATGGGTTAGGTCCCAAAGGAAATACTTTGAAGGATATTAGGTGTCATTTTCCTAAGTAGGCTATTAGAAACCATCAACCAAAACTGTCAACATAGGTTTCTTCAGTTTTTAAGTTGGTCTGGCTGGCTGGCTATGTATATATCATGCGTACAGTTCACATCAATGGAGCTAGAGAGCTGAAAATTTAAACATTTACACCTTATGTTTAGAAAAACAATTTTTTGTTTTTTGAACATATATATAGGTTTTTAGTTGGTGGTTCAATTTGCAATATAAGTTAATGCTAAGTTAATTGGTCCCTTAGTTTTTGACCAGTAGCATTCACGATTGTTTTTTGAAATTTCACACTTTTTTAGTTATCACCCACCCAAAACCAACCATTTGCAATGATCAGCCAAATGTTAATCTACTGTTTTTATAATGTTTGGGTTGTTTTCAAACGTTACATGAACCTTTGTAACCGTTTGTATAATGTTTGGGTTGTTTGCATTGTGATTTGAGAGGGTGGCTAGACTGTACATGCTTTGTTTATGTACAAACACCCAATAAACATTTGGACACAAACCTTAAGAAACTGTCCACCCACTGTCTGTTACTGTTTGTATGACATTTGGCTGTTTGAAACTGTTTGTGGAATGTTTGCAAACAAACAGTACTTGTCTCCACTTCAATGTTTGTGCAAACATTACATGAACGTTCAAAGAACATTCCTGTTCTGGGTGGGAACTGCCCAAACAGAAAGTGAGAGAAGTAACTTATTCATTGATCACTCCCTTTTCCAATTTTTTAACTGATCATCCCCAAAATGGCATGTTGCCAAAAGACATTGGTTTCTATTGAGGGACTAACCAGACCTATTTTGTTCATTACTTTTAAATGGCTGAATATTTTATGGACAGACCTTGTACATAGAACATTTATGTATGAAAATGGCTAAGTTACATTCCTGTAGTCAAACCGAACGTATTCCTTTCTGCTTTTTTTTTCTTTCAGAAAATGGGAAAGAAATGGCAGAAAATGGGAAAGGAAAAGAATATGACCCATATTAATGTCAACATACCAGAAAATCGAATTCCTCTATTCACATTCACTGATCTCAGTCTTTCTCCATCTCCTTTTTTTTTTCTTTTTCTTTTTTTTCTTATTTTTCATTTGCTTCCTTCTTTTCTAAGCGAGGCAGGTCATTATCCAACAGAAAAGAGACACCCCGCAGAGCCTCAGCCCCACACTAACGCCCCCTCTCCTAAACCCTCACTTATCCTTCTGTTCCACACCAGCACCACCACCACCACCACCACCCATGACCAACTTCTTCACTCTACCCACAACCAAGATGCAGGGAAGGTACATTCAGGTCTGAGATATTTCCACCATCATTGCGCGTTAAAAGATAATCGTTTTTGCGATTGCCAGCTTTTCACTCGATGGGACCCGAGTCGTTCAATTTTCCCTCGAACCGCTCACAGCAGCTGCTTCTGTCGAACGCACACGTTTGGTTATTCCGATGTCAAAGCAAAGAAGAAGGAATCGGAGAAAGGAATAGAAAGAAATGAGAGCCTGTTGTGCGCAAATTATACAAATGGTGTAGTTGAGAGGAAATAACATCTCTCTCTCTCTCACTTTTTCTCTCGCTGATTTCTTCTCCCTCTCTCTATCACTAGTTTCCTCCCTCTTTCTACTTTCTCGTTACCGTCACTATTATCGGTTGTCATTGTGCTTCGGAAAAAGAAATCTTTTCCTTTGCAATTCCATTCTTTAGCCTTCCCCCTCAATGGTTCATCCGTTCCCCGGTGTCTCTGTTATACTTCTTCATGACATTTTTGGCTAGTTAATAATTTGCCCAACGCTTCCCACCTTCTTACATTGGAAATGTCATGGAGAAAATGCGTTTCCTGGAAACAGAAGCAAATGGAATCAGACCACAATATGCAGGGACAGCAATAAAACCAATAACATAGTGGTACTCCTGATACGCGTTAGCGATGATCTTGATTTTTATGGCGCTAACAAGAGCAGTTGGAAAAAAAATATGATTATATTGCAAGTTTTGAAATTAATGATATTCTGCTCTTTTGTAATTACAGCTGTTACGCTTTTCTATCTAGGATCAAAGTGTAGTATCTGCCTGATCCCCTGTTCTTATGATGATATTGCAAGTTTTGAAATTAATGATATTCTGCTCTTTTGTAATTACAGCTGTTACGCTTTTCTATCTAGGATCAGAGTGTAGTATCTGTCTGATCCCTTGCTCTTATGATGATATTGCAAGTTTTGAAATTAATGATATTCTGCTTTTTTGTAATTACAGCTGTTACGCTTTTCTATCTAGGATCAGAGTGTAGTATCTGCCTCAGCCCTTGCTCTTATGATGATATTGCAAGTTTTGAAATTAATGATATTCTGCTCTTTTGTAATTACAGCTGTTACGCTTTTCTATCTAGGATCAGAGTGTAGTATCTGTCTGATCCCTTGCTCTTATGATGATATTGCAAGTTTTGAAATTAATGATATTCTGCTTTTTTGTAATTACAACTGTTACGCTATTCTACCCAGTATCACAGTGTAGATCAGAGTGTAGTATCTGCCTGATCCCCTGCTCTTATGATGATATTGCAAATTTTGAAAGAATGATATCCTGCTTTTTTGTAATTATGACTATTACGCTTTTCTATCTAGGATCAGAGTGTAGTATCTGCATGACCCCTTGCTCTTATGATGATATTCCAAGTTTTGAAATTAATGAAAATCTGCTTTTTTGTAATTATGATTGTTATACTTTTCTACCTAGGATCAGTGTGTAGTATCTGCCTCATCCCTTGCTCTTGTGATGATATTGCAAGTTTTGAAATTAATGATATTCTGCTTTTTTGTAATTACAACTGTTACGCTATTCTACCCAGTATCACAGTGTAGTATCTGCCTGATCCCCTGCTCTTCTGAGCTGGAAACAGCTATGTTTTCTGACTGAGAAACCTACACAATAATATGAAGCGGGAAGGAATTGCAAAAAGTGATGGAGAGGAGTAGGAGGGGAGGGTGTGCAGGAGGAAAGATAGGAGCTAAGAAAGCCAGATAAAAATGAAAATGAAACCAGATGAAAGGAAAAGAAAACTAATATACATACATATAGAGAGAGGGGGAAGGGATGGAGTCGAAAGAAAGACATAGAGAGACAGGCTTGCTGGTTGGATATCAAGAGACAATGAGCAAAAGATTGAAAGGCGGGTAGAAAGATTGAAATATGCAAAAATTGTGATACATTCAAATTATTTATAAAGGTATACAGCATCAGAATGACGAAGGAGTGGATGTAGTAGAAAATATTTGTGCAATTCTTATTTTTTTTCGCATATAAAACTAATCCATGTTTGTATAAGATTTAGTTAAAAACATGGACATGCGACAAAAATTGGAAGGGATAAGGGAGAGAATCAGAATATACAGGCAAAAGTTGACAGAAGAGCAGAGAAAATGCCAATGGATAATCTCAGTTGTCAACACCCGTGGAATTTCCATGGGTCCAGCTAGTAATAATTATAGTACTTTCTATGATGTTGGTCACGGAAACAATTGATCTATATTATAATAAGCTACGTGTCCGTCTGTCTGACTGTCACACTTTAATCGGTCCATCTGTCACACTTTTAAAATTGAAATTTTATGTAAAAAAGGGTGGGAATAAAGGAGAGGTTCTGAGAATAGAGTCGCAACAGAAAGACTATGAAGAGGATGGGGAGTGGAAGAGAGAAGCAGAGTAGGGGTACACAAAAGGTGGAGGTGAAACATAAAGAATTTTGTTAAAGGAGAACGGCTGAACTTGGCCGTTAAGAAAAGTAGAAACTCACTTTCGTGTGTCTGTGCGTGGAACATTTGGTTATGTGCAGGGGATGGTTGCGATGAGTTTGTTTTAGATACTATAGTACTTTAGATTTCCACCACTAGGTATACTGTTAGTAAAGCAATAGGTATTTCACTAGTAAAGTGAATTGGTCACTGAGCTAGAAAATCTGATTTTAGTAAGCGATATAAAATCGGTTACGAGTACAAACCAGAAATTATCAAAACCCCAAAACTAAAAAGGCAAAGATTAAAACATTTTAGTACTTTGAGATTCAAGATATCCAGCCCTCCTCTCAGTGTCCTCACAGCAGCGCTGTGGTTTGTACTGTACCTCCTTCCCCTGCTTTACTTACACACTGTTGGGTTGTTGCCGATGGCTGAAGGTTTTATGTCTCATATTTCCAGTACTCTCCTCAGTATTCATGCAGACCCCAGTAGTGCTGTGGTTGCATAGTCTCTATCCTTCCTCTTATCTCATCTCAATCTTGACTTCAATGTCTTTGGCACTGTTCCCAGTACAACTACTATTATTGGAACTGCCCTAACCTTCATGTTACACGCCTTTTTCAGCTCCCAAGCCAAGTCCTGGTATTTTCCCAGCTTTTCACTCTCTTTCAT
>VCCN01005407.1:1273037-1283402 GCA_006491835.1 Architeuthis dux | reverse complement strand
AGAGGACAGAGAAAGAAAGAGGGTGGTATTGATAGCAAGTTGGACTTGAAAATAAAGAATAAATATGAAAAATAAGAAAACGACCAAGGATATCTGATGATAAAAAAAGTAATGATAAATAGATATCTTAGAAGAATGGAAAAAAAAGTTATCAAAACTAGAAATGAGATAAAGTGAGGTAGAATACAGAAGCGGCATTGGGGCAGGGAGGACCTCATTAGGGAGACAATACGAACTAATATCATTAAAACTTTACTAGTTGGACATTTTCTTTCTTCCCAATCTTTCATTGTTTTTTGTTTTTCTTTTTTTTATTTGTTATTTTTTTCTTTGAATTTTGTCATCATTTTTCTTCTATTTCTTCTCTTTCTTTAAATGTTTCCTTATTTTTACATCTTCATGGATTTTTTTAGTCTAACATTTTTACCTTCCGTTCTTCCCTTCATCCTGACAATATTTGATTACCGACCTCATTATTAACGATATCTCAATCATTTACCTTTATTTCAATCAGTTCTTCCTTCATTTTTTTCTTTCATTCTTTTGTCTTCTTTTTTTCTTTCTTTTGTTCTTTCTTTCAATCAATTTCTTCCTTCGTTCTTTTGTCTTTGGTTTTTCATTTTTTTCTGTAACCTTTTTTCTTTCTTTTGTTCTTTAATTCTTTCAGTGATTTCATTCCTTCTTTCTTTTTTTCTCAATCATTTCCCTTATTCTATCTTTTTTCTTTCTTTCAATCATTTCTTTTATTTTTTTCTGTTTTTCTGTCCTTTTTTCTTTCTTTTGTTCTTTCTTTCAGTCATTTCTTTTATTTTTTTCTGTTTTTCTTTATTTTTTTCAGTCATTTCTTTCATTTTCTTCTGTCCTTCTTAAATTGTTTCTGTTCTTCTTCCTTTCATTCTTTTTTCTGTTCTTCATTCATTCTTTTTTCTGTCTTTCTCTAATTCTTTTTTCTGTACTACTTTCTTTCATTCTTTCTTTCAATCACTTTTTTTACTTTCATTCATTTTGTATCCTTCTTTCTTTCATTCATTCTTTCTTTCAATCATTTCTTCAACACCTCTTCTGTCATAGGTCTTTCTTTTACCAGTTTACACATTTTTCTTTCCAGCATTCATTTTCCTTCCTTACCAGGGATGGAAATGAGGGGGAGAGGTACGCGATGCGGGGTATGGTGTATACCTACTTCTCAATTTCCGTTTTTTTTGTATGTTAAATGTCTACCAATAGAGACATTACCATATACCTAGTTCCCAAAACCAAGCCGTACCATATACCTAGTTCACAAAATCCATTTTCATCACTGTTCCTAACTGTTTATAAATTCTTTCTTTTTAGTCTTATTTTTCTTTCTTTCATTTTGTCTTTCTTTTTTCTATATTGTCATATGTTTTCTCTTTCCTATTATTGCAGAACTTTCTTCATTTCTCTCATTTTCATTTCAGCCATCTTTTTTCCCTCATTGTCTTCTTCTATCTTTTCTCCTTTCTCCTTTTCGTCTTTGTATTTTTTCCTCCCTTCTCTTTGTCTTTCACTCTTTCTTTCATTCTACCTTTCTTTCTTTTCCTTTTATGCCTTTCCTTTCAAGAAACCATTTTACCATCACCCCCACTATTACCACGAGGTAACTGTTCAGTCCTTTTCAATTGGTCAGACTATTAGTGCTACTAAATTAAACAGAAAGTAAAAAATAAAAATAAAGTCACAAGAAAAAATGGAGAAGTAATAGAAAAGAGGCAGAGAATATTAAAAAAAAAAGAATCCATTCAAAAAATTAAAGACTGGCAAATGAATTTAAATAACCGATCCATGAAATCAAATAATTCAATTGGAAAAAAAGTCCCCAGACAACAATAGAGAAATTAGTAAGATAGCTAACGAATCATTAACAGAAACTGAGACATGGAATGGACTAGCTCACCAGTTCTCACCCACTTTAGTTGTCACCCGACTATCAATTTCAAAGCTAGCAGAATCTTTGTCCCTGGCGGAAAAAAAAGCTGGGACTATCATTCTCTATGGGTGTCTGTTGTCGTTGTCATCGTAGTCTCCATTTTCTCAATTGGATAACTTTGTTATTTCTTAATATATTTCAATGAAATTTTGTTTGTAGGCTTATGGAGTGATTCTACCTGAGGGATGGTGAGTTATGGCCAATCCGATTGTTTTTTTTACATTTTACAAGCAAAAACGTTGTTTTTGTATACAATTGGCAATATTTCTTAAATCTTGTCCAATTTTGTTGAAATTTGGCTCAAATGTTGACAAAACCCCATGAATTAAAAACTCTTGAGTTATGGTCAATCCGATTTTTTTTTTACATTTTACTTGTAAATAACCATATGTCAGCATGCAAAAAATATTGAACTTTGGAACTGTTGAATTGTTATACAGGTTTTTGGGCACTATTTCAACCGTTTTCTGCTGGGGACCTTTGTACTTTTAAGATTTAAAAAAAAAAACATTTTCCCTGCTCATTGAGAGGAGTGTGTATGCAAAATTTCAAGTTTCTACTCTGAACAGTTAGGGCTGGGCAAAGTCCGGATACATAGATAGATACATAGATACATATACATTGTTAAGTGAGTATCATGAGTTATTCCCCTTAGGCAGTAGATTTTCACTGTTTTACGTTCTGGTCAACGAGCAACCATTATTGTATTGTATGATTAAGAGACCAGAGAGGACACACGTGGCTGTCACTGACTGCGGTCATTGTGAATATTTGAATAAAGGATCTGTAAGTACATTATCTTCTGTTTGCATATTTGAGTCTGAGAACTTACTGCAAACTTTGATGAATCGATTAGAACAATTTTGGATCATGTTCCCATAAAAAAAGATTTTAAACTATTTATTTGATAAAAAATAGGTTGTTTATAGTTTTTTCTTTTTTTTAAAGTAACAAACTTTCGAAGTTACTAAGATACTTTCTTCCGAAAAAATTAAAAACTAAAAACTATTTATTCGATAAAAAATAGGTTGTTTATAGTTTTTTCTTTTTTTTAAACTAACAAACTTTCGAAGTAACTAAAAGACTTTCTTCCGAAAAAAATAAACTTCAAATTTTTTATTGAATAAATAGTTTTTAGTTTTTAATTTTTTCGGAAGAAAGTATCTTAGTAACTTCGAAAGTTTGTTACTTTAAAAAAAAGAAAAAAACTATAAACAACCTAAATTTTTTATCGAATAAATAGTTTTTAATTTTTTCGGAAGAAAGTATCTTAGTAACTTCGAAAGTTTATTAGTTTAAAAAAACAAACAAACCTATAAACAACTTATTTTTTATTGAATGTAAATAACTTTGAACATTTCAGAGACAGACCAGTTCAGCCGAGTATTTTGTTCCAATATCAACACGCGGACTTTGTTTAACTTGGTAACTAACACTGCTGATGTTTCAGTGACGTCACCGGTGTCAAGAAAAAAAGCATCCTTTTCGATTTGCAAAAATTTAGGGTGCTTGATGGGAACCTGATCCACAATTTTAAATCATTTAAGATTGGGTGGGAAGCAAAAAAAGGAACTTGATAAGTGGGTTCCGTTTGAATATTTAAAAAAAACAGACTTTTAAACAGGCTTGCATTTATTTAAGGAACGGAAGGAAGAAAAATAAGGAAATAAATAACTAGAAGGGAGAAAAGTTTTAAAGATTAAATAAATAAATAAAATTTTTTAAAAAGCCATTTTTTTTTTTTAAAAAGCCAAGTTTAAATGAAAGTCTAAATCATTTTTAAAAAATAAGGCATTTCAAAACACATAAAATATTAGCTTAAAAAAAGGTAAGTACAAATTTTAATAATTCAATATTGCCAAAAGTATCTATACATAAAAATAAGAGAACAGAAATTTTCTCCTCCAAAATTTAAAAAATCTTTTCTAAAAAAACTTTTTATTATTTTCTATTAATTTTACTTATTTTCATTTATATTTTGAGAAAAACCAAAAAAAGTTAATTTTTTTTACTGCTTCATATCTAACTTAGTTGATATTCATTACAGTTCTTATTCATTTTTAAGGTTTTTCCAAAAATTAATTTTTTAAAAAAATCAATAAAAAATATGCGAGAATAAATTTCAATGAAATAAAGCTAATCAAAATGGACAAATAAGCAAAAATATGCAAGACAAAATAAAACCCCTACAAAAAACTCAATACAAAAAACCACTATTGAAATGTCTGAAATTAATGACAGAAGCATCTTCTTACTGCCATTAAAAAATGAAGCAACTGAAATTCTTTTCCCAGAAACTCCAGAGAAATGTGCATAACTTGAAAGCTATACCAGTTTTATACGAACTAGCTGAACCCGTGGAAATACCACGGATGTTGACAACTAAGATTATCCATTATCTCATGCCTCTGTTCCTCTCTCACTAGTTGTCTGTATCTTCTGATTCTGTCCCTTATCTCTTCCAGTCTTTGTTGCTCGGCCATGTTTTTATCTAAATGTTATACAAACATAGATTATAAATCAATCTTTATTATTATTGGATGAAGTAGTGTAAGACACCACTTTTTATTAAGTTTGACTAGTTTTTACTGTTATCCTAATTTTAGTTGTTTTTATACAACTTATTGGAGGAAATATTGTAACAGACCACTTTTTATTAAATTTGACTAGTTTCTACCTTCATCCTAATTTTAGTTGTTTTTATACAACTTATTAATACAACATAAATATGGCGCAGAGAGTTGCCATAGAAACAGTGGCCCGAATTTTTAAGTTATATAAAAACAACTAAAATTAGGATGAAGGTAAAAACTAGCCAAATTTAATAAAAAGTGGTCTGTTACAATACTTCATCCAATAAGTTGTATAAAAACAACTAAAATTAGGATGAAGGTAAAAACTAGTCAAATTTAATAAAAGTGGTGTGTTACAATACTTCATCCAATAAGTTGTATAAAAACAACTAAAATTAGGATGAAGGTAAAAACTAGTCAAATTTAATAAAAAGCAGCTAGGCGTAAACTAGTCGCCCTCTAGCAATGAGGGTGTGAGTTCGATTCTCATTGAGGGCTTACTCTTTATTTCCGCTTGCGCTGTTATTCGTTGCCATAGAAACAGTGGTCTGAATTAATAAGTTGTATAAAAACAACTAAAATTAGGATGAAGGTAAAAACTAGTCGAATTTAATACAATAATGTATTACAATACTTCATCCAATAAAAAAATAAAGATTGATTTATAAAAAAAGACTACTAGGTCTCATATGTAAAACAACATAAGTATGGCGCAGAGAGTCGGTTGTAGAGAGTAAGTTTATAAGTGTGAATCAGCTTCTGCTAATCCATGAAGTCTTTGTGGCCGATTGGTAAAAGCAGCTAGGCGTAAACTAGTCTCCTTCTGGCAATGAGGGTGTGAGTTTGATTCTCACCGAAGGCTTACTCTTTATTTCCGATTGCACTGTTATTCATCGCCATAGAATCAGTGGCCGATTTAATAAGTTGTATAAAAACAACTAAAATTAAGATAACAGTAAAAACTAATCAGATTTAATAAAATGGATTAGTTTCACGGCAAAAATCCGACTACCCCATCAGTAAGCTACCTTTCCTTTCCCTCCTTTCACTTCCTATCCTCTTATCAACTTACTGAACTTTCTTTCTGCCTTTTCTCTTCCTTCCCTCTTATTATTATACCTTATCCCTCTTCCTGACTTTCTTTGTTCCCCTCTCTCTTCCTATCCTCTTATTAAACTACCCAACTTTCTTTTCTGCCTCTTTCTTCCGACCCTGATGTAAAAATATTAATCAAAGAAATTTACCACAGAACCAATAAATAAAATTAAAATTATGAAGAATAAGATGGAAGACATTAAAATTTCTTTATCTTGATATTAAAAGATTTTTTTAAAAATTGTGCTTTGCCTAAGCAGGGGGTCCAGACCACTAGAGCCCTCCTCCTTGGATCTGTGCCTGAGTCAGAAGACGGATATCCAACACTCTCGCTTGAACACAATATTTTAAATGAAGGGCAACATGACTGGGATTAATTCTCATTCAATCTTTTTCATTCTCCTTCATCTTTCTTTTTATTTTGCCACGGGTTTTTCTCATTCGTCCTTCCGTAACCAACTTCTACTAATTACCTTTGTTTCTCTATCCTTAAAGATGAAGGCAGGTGTTGGTCGACGTGAAAATACCCCATAAAAATCTGATTTTAATTAATTTAGAATTCTTTAATGCAAAGAATCCAGGAAGAAAAGCCATGCTCATAAAACCAACTTAGAATTCCTTAGATTAAAAAAACAAAACAAAACACACACAAAAAAACCAAACAGTTATGGTGGAAAATAAAATAAAAATCAATGAGTGTTTGTCTTGAAGATGTTAGAATTTTAATAAAAACCAAATGCCCACAGAAAATGACTGTAATTACTCAGGTATAAGTCACTTTCAAGAAAAAGTCCCATCAAAACTTTGAATTAACTATTGGCACAGAATGTTTTTCAGTAAAATTTTCATTTGCGATCCCATTATTCACCAAAATCGTGAAGTCTGGTTAATAGGATAAGACAAAACTAGAAGTGTTTTCCTTGATTAGAGAATTCGTTTTCTTACTTGATTTCTTACAAATGGAGGCCGAAAATCTACTCTTTACCAATTTTGAAGTTTTATCTCTGAAATTCATTTTATTCAGTCTATAGCCTAAGGCTTTTAAGTTCCAAAATATAGTTTGATCTGATTGATCCTGTGATGTCGTGCCATGCTGCGCAAGGGAGCAAATACCACGAGTTATCTCCCTTGCCACAAACCCCTAAAACGTGAGTCCCCGGTCATGCGCAAGGCAGACCGGGGGAAAAATAAAGAGACCGTTCGGACGAAAGAACAGGCAGTTCTTCAGCGGACGGCGTGCAATCAACATCACATTCGCCTTTGTCCTTTAGTCCTTTTTGCTTCATCCTTTTTCCCTTTCAGTGAGAATCCCACGAGCTGGGAGACGGCTGGAAGACACTACAGATCCTTTTAAAGATAATTTAAAAATAAGCTTTAGCTAGATGAATTTTTATCATTTAAGTTGAAAATTTAACGTTTTTTGGAGGTTTGACCACCCTATAGGTATTATAGAACTATAGATTATAAAAGTTCTTTCACAAATTCCCAACATTTCTGGTTTTAAATATTCTCTGAAAGAAATTCCAAACCTATCTGTCTAGTGAAATTGCAGCTTGAATGTAACTAAGTTCCATAGATTACTGCATTTATTTGTGTACGATGTAATGTGCCCCCCTATTTTTCTATGTAAAAAGCATGCAGGTATTTTATTTTCAGCTCTATAGGTACGGCCATTTTATGTTTACCATAAAATATAAGTCACTTTTGAGAAAAAGTCCCACCAAAATTTTGAATTTATAAAAGTTCTTGGAAACAGAATTTATTTTTTGCAATCTACAGCTTGAATGTAACTAAGTTCCATAGATTTCCATAGATTACTGCATGAAATCAGTTCATAATAAACTGTTGTCTTACTATCATTTGTCAGTGTGTCACTTATTATTTCACAGATTATAAAAGTTCTTTCACAAATTTGGTTCTGGTTCTAAATATTCTCTGAAAGAAATTCCAAAATCTATCCCAAACCTATCTATCAAGTGAAATTGCAGCTTGAATGTAACTAAGTTCCATAGATTACTGCATTTATTCGTGTACAATGTAATGTTCCCTCCTATTTTTGTATGTAAAAAGCATGCATGTATTTTATCTTCAGGTATCGTGTGTTTTTGCGAATAATGCAAGCTCCTATTTTTGTATGTGAAAAAACATTTTATTTTCATGTATCATGCAATCCCCGCTTTACTATTCATGGTAGTTGTGCAATGATTAGTTTTCAGTTTGCGCAATGCATCAGCTTATTAGACCATGGAAAACACCAGACTTTGATATCTTTGGCTACTTAAGATGATTCAAAATGAGGTTTTACTGCCAAGAAAAAACGTATCCAACTACTGTATATAACGAGGTGGCCGTTCATGTGAAGTAAATTAACTTTTCAAACTTGTTGTTCTAGTCAGGCGAAAGCAGTTGTATACACGGGTCTGCCATTTATGAGAGAAGCCATTTTAGAGTGGGACCACTGTATCTAACAGTTAGTTTGTTAATTCAAGCAAATAAAATTGCCAAAATAATACATTCAATTAATGCAAGACATCTACCCCAATCTGGGTTTTGATTCTGACACAAGATTTCTTACGCTGTATGCAAATAAATAAGAATTTGGAGGGGGGGGGGTCAGACCTAGCGTCACCACTGTTATAAACATAGGGTGCTTGTTGTAGAGAGATGATTAGCAAGCCATTTTTAATGAGTTCAATTTTCAATGGGTGCTCCATCTTTGTGGCCCTTATGCCAAACAACAACAAATCTAAACTCGACAAGACAAAGACACAGAAACACCCGGGCCATGCGCTATAAGGGCTACCCCCTTTAAACATAATTTCGGTTTAACCCATCACACTCGAATTTTACACCTGAAAAAGGCTGAAGAATGGATCGGCCGAAACGTCACGTTTACAACACAAATAACAATAAGGAGTTCAATCATCCGAAGAACCATTTGAAAGCTAAGCTCAATAAATATTTGCCATATTTATTTGTGTAAAATGTGTTTTTGTGTATAGTGCCAAATTTTGTAAATAAAAAGCATGAATATGTTTTATTCTTATGTATAACTCACTTAAATGCCTTCTTTGACAGTCATTAAGCTTGATATCAAGTCACTTTCTATTCATAGAATTTATATTATAATTATTTGCAAATAAATAAGGAAAACTACTCTATTATTAGGATTTAATATACTTTAAGAAATTGGATCATTATATTACACTATGCAACTTTTTTTTTACATTTTTTCTGTTCCTGGGCAATAAGTGTTATTTCCTGATTGATTATATATCAAAAGTATGGAAAATGGCTATTATTCCCTTCAAACTTTTTGTGATCCGAACATTGATATTTTGTAAATTACCTATTTTGCCTCAGACAGCTTAGCATTTTAACGGTATTGCACTAACAAAAATCTCACTATGATGTTCTCCCTACTTTACTATGTATGGGATGTCTGAAATGATCAGTTCTTAGTTTAAGGACTCTTTCCTTAAACTATATAAGACTTATGTCCATCCACATCTAGTGTACTGTGCACAGGCCTGGTCACCGTACTTGGAGAGAGATAAAAAAATCTTTTTAGAAAAAGTCCAGAGATGAGCAACTAAGTTAGTACCAGAATTAAAAGTATGAATTATGAGGATAGGCTAAAAGTGTTAGGATTAAAATAGGAGAGATTGGGGAGACTTAATAGAAATATTTAAGGTTATGCATGGTTTAGAAGTATGGCTATAAGGGAAGCTAATATACTTTGAGAAATTGGATCATTATATTACATGTATTTTTTACTAGAAGGGCGTACAAGGGACTGAGAGGCCACACATATACGGTAGAAGTAGATTGAATATCAGAAAATTCTTTTTAGCAATAGAGTGGTAGGACTTTGGAATAGATTACCAGAATATGTGGTGCTATCAACAGATGTAAATGATTTTAAGAAGAATTATGATGTTTATTACACCACCACAAAGGTTTAAGGCCCTAGATATTGTGTAAATATGATTGTTATGATGTGTGCTTGTATATACAAATTGTATACTTTTTATACAAATTGTATACTTTTTATACAAATTGTAGACTTTTTTTTCACACTGAAATAAAATGTTCTAAAAATGTTCTACAATGTTGTTCAATGCATTATTTTTTAGTTGGGATGAATTTAGAAGCCAGTGTAAACCCGGTACTTGTATTTCTTTAACTGGGTTGAAGGATGGGGGTAAAGATAAGGGTATCTGATACAGAATATATCCACCGGTCATATTTGTGGTTTGGTTGGTTATTTTGTCGATACAAGTAAACAAAACTGCCAAAATATTACACTGGTGTATAATGCAAACCCCATCTATCTGCAACACCGCCATTTTGTCTTTTTATCCTGTGACAAAATTTCTGATATTGTTTACTAATAAATATTGTAATTACTCCCAAAAGGAAATCCCAAACTCATCAGAAAACTAAAATTGCAACCTGAACAGCAGGGCAGATCCAGGATTTTGGGCAGGGTAGGTTCCAAATAATTAAAAATATTTTAAAAAGTCAGAAGAAATTTACCACTGAACCAATAAATAAAATATTTTTTAAAGGATTAAACGTATGATATCTTACTTATATAATTTTTGGTAAAGATATACTTTCGTTAACCAAGTCGAAAAAAAATAGAAACAATTTTTTTTCGGGAGTAATTTTTTGTGCTTTTAATTCATTAGAGCCTAGAGGAGTTGTTAGTTTTTAGAAAAATTGTTTTTCAAGATTTTACGA
>VCCN01005407.1:867521-880021 GCA_006491835.1 Architeuthis dux | reverse complement strand
TCTCTCTCTCTCTCTCTCTCTCTCTCTCTTCCTGACTTCCTCTTTCCTTTCCCTTTCACTCTATCTGTCTCTCTATGTCTGTCTGTCTCAATCTATCTATCTATCTATCTATCTATCTATCTATCTCCCACTCTCTCTCCCTCTCTTCCCCCTCTCTCTGTGCTCAACTCAACTGATCCATTTCACACTCTCTCTTTCTCTTCCTGACTTCCTCTTTCCTTTCCCTCTATCTCCCTCTCCTCCCACCCCATTTCTCTCTCTATCTCTCCGCTCTTTTCTAGTTTTTCCCATCCTTCTTTCCTTCTCTCGTTTCTCTCTCTCACTCGCCGCCTCTCTTTCCCTATTCCCCAGTCCTTTCTTTCTCCATTCCCCTGCCCTCTCTTTCTCCATTCCCCCGCCCTCTCTTACCATTTCTCTCTCCCTCACCCTCTCTCTTACCATTTCTCCCCCTCTCTCTCTCTCTTAGCGCCCGACTCTCTCTCTCTTCCTGTCCCTCCCACCTCCGCCTCTCTCTTTACTCTCTCTTCTCCTACTATCGTTCACTCCTGCTCTTTTTCTACATTTCTAACTTTCTCTTACTGTACGTATCTCTGTTCTATCATTCCTATCTCCTCCCCCCACCCCTCCGGTTTTTATATCCGCCATCTTCAATTCACTGTTTTCAGCCCGTGTAATCTTTCTCTCCTAATTATTTTCTCTCCTTTTCACGTCACTCTCTCTCTTTCTCTCTCTTTCTCTCTCTTTCTCTCCCTCTCCACCCCCCCTTCAATATAAGTACCTCTATTTTTTTCCTACCCCCCCCTTCTTCTTCTATTCTCCGCTTGATATTTATTACTTTCTTTCACTATGCGCGGACATCCTCAGGCGGCTTTGGATTCTGCTGGAACACTCCGTCGTCCAATTCCATCTGTGTATTAAAAAGAGGTTACATCTGCTGGTTCTCTGCCTTTCGGCTAAAGAGGGAAACTGACCATAAGGACGGAACACACAGGGGCGGCCGACTGGTTGCCTGTCCGGCCAAGGGAACATTATTACTGATTGGCTTCTACTGATGAAATTTACGATGGCCGCTCAGAGATCAGGGGGGGACGAGTGGAGAGGAATTGAAGCAAGATGGAGAAAATAGAGGTTGTGGACGGAAGGGACAAGAATTGGGGGTGGCTCAGGGGTGGAATTGTAAGGGAAGGGTAGCTGATAGCCATTTATTTATCGTTCTACTTTTCTGTATTTTTTTTTTTCCGTAGCCTCGGCTCGATGTTAGTTTTGGCTTATTTTGGAAGGGAATCAATCAGAATTTCATTTTGTGGCTTAATCTTCTGTTTACATGGAGTGGTGATGCAGGGGGACATATATGGCTAGATGGATGGCCTGGTGGTTTGGGCAAAGACCAGAGGCCATGAGGTTTACGGTTTGGTTGATTTCTCTTTATAGTCAGATAGGTAATCTGTGTTAAACCGAGTTTATGTTTAAAATCAGAGAAGTTTTCTTTTACAGACAAATTCAGGACCGGATTAAAACCACATTGGGCCCTACTACGCCACACATAATTTTGGGGCTCACCAATATACAGGGTGTCCCTAAAGTCTGGACACATAGGAAATATCACTATTTATAACTAACTATATTTTTTTTGCCCACAGATTAAATATGAGTTTGTCGAAAAAAGTGTCCAGACTTTAGGGACACCCTGTATATACCAAAGATTTTTAAGAAAATGAAGACTTACTATTTAATAAATTCAAATTCCTAATTTTGAATAAATAAGCAATTATGGGATAGTAAAAGAAGTAGGAAACGGCCAGACACAAGATGGAGGGACGAGATAGAAAAGTTTGCCGGTAAGACCTGGCAGAGATTAGCACAAGATAGGTTGTCATGGAAGGAGATGGGAAAGGCCTTCGTCCAGCAGTGGACTTATAATGGCTGATGATGATGAGGATGATGAAAGATAGTAATGAGTTGTTTACATAAAAAATAATATTTTGCATTTAGCACATGAATAAAAAATATTATTTTATTAAGTAATTATTTTATGATTAATCTTTTCCCCAAAGGAATAGTGATAAAGTTCTATATTGCTATATATTTGTGGGCCCCCAATGTCTTGGGCTCCATGCCGTAGCGTAATAAGCATATAGGCTAATCTGGCCCTGGACAAGTTCATAAAATAAGAGGGCAGATTAACTTGAGAAAGTGGCATTTTACTTAGTTGGTGTTCACGGGCACAGTGAATTAAAACAACCATTTTTTTTAGCAATATTATCTTTATTTTTATTAGATGAAGTATTGTCAACCACGGCCCTGTTAGCTGGGGCTAAGAATACGCCAACTGCATCGCCTGCAGAGGGGTAAGACCCCCCTAAACTGGCTCCACCAAAGTCACAAGACTCTATTTTATAAAAAAAATAACCGTTCACCAAAGTCACAAGACTCTAATTAAAAACAAATTAAAAAAAACAACTTTTCAACAAAGTCGCAAGACTGAAATTTAAAAAAAAGAAATAACCGTACCAAGGTCGCAAGACTCTAATTAAAAAAAGAAAATAACCGTTTACCCAATTCGCAAGAGACTATTTGGGGGATTTTAAACTGATTTCGGCACTAAATGACCCATCAAGGGTTGATATGCTGCTAAACAAATCAATCAATCGTCAACCATTATTAATTTTTGACTAGTATTTCTTTCATCTTTTAGTTGATATTCATCGCAACTGTACAGACCATTAGTCTGTTAGCAAACAGTGCATATCAGAAATAAAGGATAAGCACTTGGTGAGACTCGAAATCACATTCTTTTTGCCTAGGGACCCCTACAGTGGCAGAAGATAAAATCTAACCACTTAAACTTACCCATAATTTATTCCCCGATTGCTTGGCACCATATTTGCTGATGTTGTTACGTAAATTAGTAATATTAGTTGTAGCAACTAAAATTAAGATGAAAGAAATACTAGTCAAATATTAACCAATTTTTAAAAATCCATTTTTACATCAAATGTCAAACTGGTTCATTATTATTATTGTTATTATTATTACCATCATTATTTTTTTAAAACTAGTTTTAATCTTAATCCATCTTAATATTGTTGCTTTTTATCACAACATTCGGCCGCTAACGGTCTTAAAGGTTGTGATGTGTTAAGACGAAAAGATTTAAAACTCGGAAGATGCTCAGAAAACATTATAAATAAAAATTTTCGGAAAAATTCCGGAAGACCCTGGAAGACACCCTGGATCCGCCCTTGAAATTTTATAAATAAAAAAACTCGAATAATCCCAAGTAATCATAAATTAACCTAAAAACAAAAATTCTTTTTGTTTTTCATTCAACATAAGTAAGATGTCTTCCTTCTTATTCTTTACAATTTTTTTTATTCATTGGTTCCATGGTAAATCTGCCTGATTAATTTTTTTTTACTTTACTTTTTTGTCAATTCTATTGCAAAAAGCTACGAATGAAATGTAAGTGAAAAATTCCTGATAACATATTACCTAATTTTTCTTTTTCACGTACAGTAAACCCGTTCTATAACAAACCTTGATATAAAGAATTTCAGCTTTAACATGTTCGTTCGTGGATCCATCCGAACTAACTTCTGATTTACTGAACAAAGTTCAATAAATGCAAGAACCTGATCGCATGCATGCAAAGACTGATGGGATATGTTGGTAGGAAGGAATTCTGGCATGCGTGTGCATCGTTATCCTTGGAAACTCATTCGCGTCAACACATTTTTCATTCTGTGCTTACCATGCTGTGTTTTATGCGTGCATTTCTGCTATGGCTTATAAATGTAGTACACCTACGTCTACTCCTTCAGGGTCTTGAAGGTTGTCATGTGTTGAGATGAAAAGATTTAAAACTCGGAAGATGCTCAGAAAACAGTATAAATAAAGATTTTCGGAAGAATTCCAGAAGGCCCTGAAAGACCCCTTTGATCCAACCTTGAAATTTTATAAATAAAAAAACTTGAATAATCCCAAGTAATCATAAATTAACCTAAAAACAAAAATTCTTTTTGTTTTTCATTCAAAGGAATATATTGTCTCTGAAGATGAAGCTGGAAGTTATTGAGGAAGTATGGCAAGAGCCAGGCTGTACTCATGGAAAAATATGATGTCAAAAAAACAACAATCTCTGACATTCTGAGGACAAAGGACAAGATCAGGGAGAGTGTGAAGAAGCTTTAGTCTTGACCTAAGGGCGCAGAATTATTTAGGTTGAGGAAGCTACCCTTTGAAGGCCTGGATGAAGCAGTCTTTCAGTAGTACAAGCAACAGAAAACTGAGGGAGTGTCAACCCGAGGCTTGGATATTCAGCACATTGCAGAGAGACTGGCTGCTCGTTTAGGCCACAGGAATTTCAAGTGCAGTGATGGCAGGCTGTGGTGTTTTACGAGGCGACATGGCATTGTCAACAAAGCCATAACCGGAGAGATGTTGAATGCTGACACTGAAGCTATGAATCCTTTCACAGATGAACTGAAGCTGCTTGTTGAAGATGAGGAGCGCCACCATTTTCAAATCTACAATGCTGATAAGACAGCCTTTGGATTTACCAAACGATGCTCGGCAAACTAGTGAACTTACATCCTATTTAGCAAACAAGGTTCAACCATCGGGTATAACAAACATTTGACTTTAATGAACATCCCCTCACTCTCAATTAGTTTATTATAGCGAGGGTTTACTGTATTTATTTGTAAAAATAAGTTTTTCCATTCGGACCCAACCTTGCTCAAAATTCCATTTTGGACTCTCCTCCCCTGCTCAAAATCCTAGAACTGACCCAGGGGAGTTAAATTGAGAATTTAATGTCGCCTAAGAGACTGAGTGAAAAGTTTCCTCAAATCTCCAGCACCTTTCTCAGTATCTTTGCAGACCCCAGAATTGGACAGTCTCAATCCTTCCTCGAATCTCTAATTCATCCAATTTTGATTCCTGTTTTATTAGTATTATCCCATCTCTTTATAATCTCAACTATCATTATTGCTGATTTCAGTTCTTCCTCTAATTTTTTTCATCGGTCTTTTCGCAAGGCTCATTGGGATTATTCCAGGCAATCCCATAATGATGGGTACAACAGCCACCAGTGCATTGCATCATTTTTCAAAGAGCAGTTAAGCAACAAACTACTATGAAGTCCCCTAGATTCAAAAATAGCTGGTTTTCTGTTAATTCTGGTTATCTGGAAGCCAGATAAATGGTCATGTCCGGTACTGTATTTAGAATTCTGCATTTTCAGGAAAAGTGTATCAAATCAAACATTCATTTTTTACCTCCAGTGACAAATATTCTGTTTTCTTCAAGTCTACACAGAATACTGAGTTATTTTCTTCAAAAACTATGGTTTTAAAACACTCACACAATCATATTTATAAATGTGTTGCAATGTTCTTATACTTAGCTGTTAATATAAGAACTCCTCATAAAATTTGAAATGCTTTTTATAGAGCAGAGACAGAGATGGGGGAAGAATGGAAAAATAATTATAATTGTTATTGAAAAGGTAGGAATTGGTGAGTGTTTATAAGAGCTAAAAATATATGAATGATGTAGCTTTGATGATAGACATATGAGAGAAAAAGGGAAAATTTGTCAAAATGGAGTTTGCAATTGAGCAAAGAAAATTGATAAAACACAAGGAAAATGTGCATTCACACATAGACCTACACAAAGACGTGTGTATGCTAAAAAAAGAACAATGATAGGTTATGTACCAAAAAAAGGAAGGAAAACGAATACTTGGAAAATTCATAAGGATGAAAAAAAATCAATGAAAACTGGTGGGAAATTATTAAATCCACAATGCTATGAAAGGAATTTTTTTTTCGGTTTCAATGATCGTTAAATAATGTCATATCTCGAGAGAAACATTTTTTCCCTAATTTGAAAATCATAGAAATTTCTTTCAAATTTATTATTAATTTCCTCTCGTTCTTCCATCCTTTGTCTCTCTGTCACTCTACCTTCCCAGCTCCTTATTTTTTGACTCCTTTTGTGAAGAGGACATTTTTCATCCCTTTTCCTCATTTCTTATTTTTTCTCTGTTCGTCCTTCTTCATTCCTTTTTTCCCCCTTTTCATTCATTTTTCTTCATTCCCTTTTTTCATCTTTTCGTCCTTCTTCATTTCCTTTTTTCGTCCCTTTTCATTCCTTTTTCCCTTCTTTTCGTCCTTCTTCATTCCCATTTTTTTCATCCCTTTTTATTCTTTTTTCCTTCTTTTCATCCTCCTTCATTCACTTTTTTCATCTTTTCATCCTTTTTCATTCTTTTTTCCCCTCTTTTCATTCATTTTTCTTCATTCCATTTTTTTTCATCCCTTTTTATTCTTTTTTCCTTCTTTTCATCCTCCTTCATTCACTTTTTTCATCTTTTCATCCTTTTTCATTCCTTTTTCCCTCTTTTAATCCTTCTTCATTCTTTTTTCCCCTCTTTTCATTCATTTTTCTTCATTCCCTTTTTTCATCCCTTTTCATTCCTTTTTCCCCTCATTTCGTCCTTCTTCATTCTCTTTTTTCGCCCCATTTCATTCATTTTTCTTCATTCCCTTTTTTATCTTTTCATCCTTCTTCATTCCATTTTTTTTCATCCCTTTTCATTCTTTTTTCCTTCTTTTAATCCATTTTCATTCCTTTTTCCCTCTTTTAATCCTTCTTCATTCTTTTTTCCCCTCTTTTCATTCCTTTTCGTCACTTTTCTTCCTTTCATTCCTTTTCTTGGTCTTTCAGTTTTTTCTCCTCATCATTACCACCCACCTTTTTTTTTCTCACTCTTCTTCATCTTTCTCTGCTCATTCTTATTATCACTCTTTTTCATTCCTAAAAATTCATTATTTTTTTCTCAGTTGTCTTTCTTCGTATATTTCCACTTAAAATCTTTTTTCACTTTCAGCCAATTTTCACACTTCTTCATTTTTTTCATGTATAATATTTTAATCTATATATATATCTGAATGTTATTGGCTAAAAAGTCTTTTCCGAAAGAGGCTCTGAGTCTGTAAATATCTACCTCCTCTACATTAGTCAGATCACATCTATCTCTCTCTTTTATATATACATATATACAAATCTGTAGCCTGACACAGTTATAAGCAGAATTTTGATCTGAAATTGTTACTGTATAATGCTGGATCTGATATTAATATTCGCCCCTGAATTAAATGTATTGACAAGGAAGGTTATTGATGTACTTGTGTATATTAACATATCAATCTCGGTCCCTATTTTCCCTCTGTGTATTGAGAATATATATAAAATACATGTAAGTGTAAATTATTTCTTTGCATACATTAAGCTTGTATTTGGAATATCTGCAAAATATATATCCGTACACAGATGTATTTCATGTATAATCATTTAATACACCTGGTGCTTTTGTGATCAGATAGATGTATTTAGAATCTATTTATCAGTGACATATTTAATTAGATTTGACACCTCAGAATTTACTACTTTCTTTCTTATGTTTATGGACAGCTTTCTAACGTTGATAGAACATTTTATTTTAGTGTGAAAAAAGTATACAATTTGTATATACAAGCACACATCATAACAATCAGATTTACACAATGTCTAGGGCCTTAAACCTTTTGCAGTGGTGTAATAAGCATCATAATTCTTCTTAAAATCATTTGTATCTGTTGATAGCACTACATATTCCGGTAATCTATTCCAAAGTCCGACCACTCTATGGCTAAAAAAGAATTTTCTGATATTCAATTTACTTCTATTTGCTTCTACCATATATGTGTGGCCTCTCAGTCCATTCTAGTAAAAAATTACATCAGAGTTTATTACTTCTAAACCATGCATAATCTAAAACATTTCTATTAATCACCCCGATCTATCCTATTTTCTAATGATGTTAATCCCAACACTCTTAGCCTATCCTCTTGACTCATACTTTTTAATTCCAGTACTAACTTAGTTGCTCATCTCTGGACATTTTCTAAAATATTTTTTATCTCTATCCAAGTATGGTGACCAGGACTGTGCACAGTATCTAAGTGTGGATAGACATAAGTAACTCACATGTTTTATTTCCCTTACAAAATGAGAGCTCAGACCTATTTTTTGCAAATACATCTATGCATACACAGAAAGAGGGGTTTGAATTGTATCTTTAAAATATGCACTGATGAGCCAAAACATTATGACTACCAGCCTGATAAGGTGTTGGTCCTCCATGTGCCTGCAAAATAACTTTTACTCAATGAGGCATGGATTCTACAAGACCTCTGAAGGTTTCCTCTGGGATCTGGTACCAGGATGTTAACTGCTGCAAGTTATGTGATAGATGTTCTGCAGAGCGAACTTATTGGTCCAACATATCCCATAATTACTCAATGGGATTGAGATCTGGGGCGTTTGGTGGCCAGGGCAATACAGTGGAGTCTCCTGAATATTTCTTAAACCATTTCCATACAACTCATGCAGTGTGGCAGGGCTCATTGTCTCACTGAAAGATGCCACTACTATCGTAGAAGACTGTGTTACGATTACTGTATGAACAGAAATATACTAGATATTGTAAATGATGAAAAGGATCTTGGTATCATAGTAACTGATAAACTATCATTCTCCAGGTATATTGCCAGTGCTACAGCTAAGGTGAACTGGGTTCTCGTTCTTTATACTATATAAGACATATATCCCTCCACGACTCAAGTACTGTGCACAGGACTGGTCACCATACTTGGAGAGAGAGAAAATGAAGATGAAGTGATAGGGTTAACATTGTTAGAAAATAGGAGAGATCTGGGAGACAATAGAAATGTTTGAGATTAAGCATGGTTTAGAAGTAGTAAACCCTGATGTATTTTTTTTTAACTAGAAGTGGGTACAAGGTACTGAGAAGCCATACATATATGGTAGAAGCAAATAGAAGTAGATTGAATATCAGAAAATTCTTTTTTATCAATAGAGTGATAGGACTTTGGAATAGATTACCAGAATATATAGTGCTATCAACAGATGTAAATGATTTTAAGAAGAATTATGTTGTTTATTACACCACCGCAAAGGTTTAAGGCCCTAAATATTGTGTAAATATGATGCGTGCTTGTATATACAAATTCTATACTCTTTTGTTTTCGCACTAAAATAAAATGTTCTTAAAATGTTGCCATGAAGGACTGTACCTGGTCTCCAATGATGTTTAGGTAGGTGGTACATGTCAAAGTACCTTCTAAATGAATGATAAAACCCAGGTTTTTCCAGCTGAATGTTGCCCCAACCATCACACTGCTTCTATTGGCTTGTTGTCTTACCACAGTGCATCCTGATGCCATCACTTCCCCAGGATAATGATGCATACATACCTTGCCATCCTCCTTATAAACAGGAGAGAGACTCATCAGACCAGTATACCTTACTCCAGGCATGGGAAACCTTTTTCGAGCAGCGGACCACATGAGATATTGCTAATCATAAACCGGCCACAAATTCACAAATTCACTGTTAGAATAATTTTTAGAATGTTAGAAACCTTTTTTGCTAACAACATAGCTTGCATGCACCATTTTGCTGAGCTCTGTTTGCCTTTTAGAAAAAAGCGTCTTTAGGCTACCAATCTGTTTCTGATATCTCCTTTAAATTTATTATACCCGGAATGTTTAGTTGTGTAATGACACTTAACGTTAAATTCTTTAAATGCGGAGGGGGATTCAGAACATATTGGTCTATTCTTTACTTCAACAAAGAAGTAATCATTTGTCCACTTATCCTTGAATTTTCTCATTTCTTCAAAAAAGGTTCCTTTTTTTCCTAAACGGAAATTTTAATAAAACGTTATTTTCCTCCTGGAATTAAGCGTGCCATACAGAAAGTCGAAAAGGGCTGCATGTGGCCCGTGTGTTGCATGGCTGCTTTACTCCATTGATACAAGATCCAAATTAACTGGTAACAAAATTAGAATCAATTGTACAGTGTTGGTGAGAATTAACTCCCTATTATAGTTTTCTTCTTCTTTTTTTCCCCCCTGCCTCGTAGAGGTGTGATGCTGGACCTGGGCTCGAATCTGTTCAGGTGGCTATACTGTTGGATCACTCTTCTGATCTTGTTGGAGTGACCAGGGTCTGCACTTTATGCTGCAATCAGCCATACTGTCATGTGGATCTGCACCAACAGTCGCAGACAGCCGCACTATCATGCTATTCTGTGATCAAAGTTGTAGACATTCCATCCTGGTTTCTCCTTCAAAGGGTCGGTAGAACCCTATAGCCAGTTCAGGCTTCTACCAACTACGGGATGTTCACGTCCTGTGGTCTAACCACAGTTCAGCCTTACTGTCGGAACATTCCCACAAGGGGCGACAGACCCCCTCAGCTAGCTCAGGCATCTATCAGGAGAAGGACACTACCTGTCAAACCTACAATCCCTATCCGTGCCACTCGGGTGGCCCATAGGATGCAAACCCTTGGTCTAAAGGGTGGGGTCGACCCTGGGCAAGTCGCACTTCATCTTAAAACTACACTGCTCAGGCTGGAGGTTTACTCCTCACATTGGACCTGCCATCTATGGTCCAAATGCTGTGGAGGGCCATCCCACAAAATCTTTGCTCGTGAAGCCAAGCCATTCCTTCATTCATTCATAAATTATATGTAACTTTTGTATATCCTTGAATTCTTTTTCACTGGGAATCAAACAGGGAATCAAAAAGGTTTCCAATAGGGAGTTTCTTTTCACCCAATGTATATATTTGTAGTAATACCCTTGTTTTAAGGAATGGGATCAACTTCAGATCTGAATAGCACAAAAGAAATAAAACAAAAACACTGAATAAGAATTTAGATTGGTCCTTTAATTGTAAAGTATCAAATAATTTCAAAATTTTCTCCTTTTTTTTTTTTTTATAAGTTCTCTTTTCCTTTTTATTTTTTTTGTTTTTCTCCCCCACAGCAATGCCGTAGGGATTTTTTTTCTTTTTTCACCAGTGATGTAAACACTCAATAGAAAGAAAACCGGAATTGTCATTTCCATTTTTTTTTCCAGTTATTTTCTTTTAAATTTTATAATTCGTATAATTATTACAATTATTTTTTTGTTGTTGTTGTTGTTGTTCTTTGTTCAGACTGTATAATTGCCAACAGTGTTGTGATGGTGGTGTATTTGTTCTGCATACGTTCACAAAATCTTATGTACAGAACTTTCTTTTTTTTTAAATTTTAAAACCAGTGACCTATAGACACTATGATTCTTAAATATACAATATACATGCTTTTATCAGTATCAAAACATCTATGGCTGTCCTCTGGTAGACTCTTGGGTTTTGTAAGGGCCGGTAAAAGGGAGATATATCACAAGAGTTGCCAGTATGTGTCTGTGTTATGCGTGTGTGTATGTATGTGTGAGATACCGAAGACCTCAGCAGCAGAACAGGTGGAAGATGTTGGTAGATGGGAATTCCAGAATTTTAGGGGCCACAAGAAGCAATACGATACAACTGTGAATGTGTCAAAGGACTGTCACTCATTTTTCTTTTTCTGACCTGTAAACTGAGACCACTATCTGACAAGTACCATAACAATGCCACACTTGCACAATGGATTTAAATTCAGGTATTTTGCCATAAAAGAATATGAATTCTGGATTTAAAAAACACCATTATTTGATTTGGAGAGCTACAAATAAATGAGTCAAATGGAGGTTAAATCTAAATCTATTTGGCTAAGTGCTAATGATGAATATAAATTGGTATGTAGAGAGCTGTAATAACTTCCAGAATGCAGCAAAAGAAGAGCACCAATGTTTGGCTTAGGATAAGGCTTGCCTCTCATAAGCTGGACTAATGAGTTGTACACATGAATAAAAATGGTGGGGTATGTCTGAGAGGGCTGTATACATGCAGGAAAATTCTCTTAGGAGGGTCCAGCTATTGACAAAATTGTAACCTTTTCTGAAGCAGACAAGTAATTGTTTTTCCTCTGTCTTTATCCAAGTCTGTACTGATTTTTCATTCATGGTATATCTTAGTGATGTCTTTGTAAGAATTTGTAGGTATATTCCTTCACGCATGCCTTGCATGTGTAGATAGAGCAGTATTATTACTTTGTTTAAGTATTTCTAACCTCGGTTTTGCTTTCTTTAAAAACAAAATGACTCTTAGATCAAGCTGTAAGTTAATTTGTCATCTGAGTAATACCAGGGATTGGTAGCCATTTTTTTTCTCCTCTACTGCAAATGACCATTCCATGGTCTGAATGAAACAAACTGGTCGGGAAGAAGACCTGTAAATATAAAGAAAAATTGGAAAGAATTAGTGGAAAATCTTTTATAGAAAAGTAATTTATAAGTAGAAAAAAAATTCTATTCATTATACAAGCATACATACATAAATGGTATTTCATAACAGGTCTGGCTAGTACATTCAACAGAAACCGTCATGTGACCAACATCTTTTGGCAGAATGCCATGTTGTGGTGATCAATTAAAAAAAATTGAAAAAAGGGTGATCAATGAAACTTCAAACATGATCAAACTTTTCTTGTCTTTTGTTG
>VCCN01005407.1:828972-847368 GCA_006491835.1 Architeuthis dux | reverse complement strand
AATGGTGGAAAACACATTGAAGATGTTATTTATTAATATTTTGATTAAATAAAATGCTGTTCAAATTTTTTATTGAAAATATGCATTTTGCCTATGTGTCCAGACTTTAAGGACACCCTGTATAGAAAAAGGAAGATAAAATGAAAGAAGAAAGAGAAATAAAAAATGAAAAGAGAATATATAAACATACAGAGATGATTTCCCCACTGATACCTGAAATCAAAAATTATAAATTAAATTCTACCTCTCTAAGGACCAAAATAAAATCTGTTTCACAAAAATAGAGCAATATTTATAAAAGTTATATATAATTTCTAATAGGGAGTTAATTCTCACCCACCCTGTATTTCTTTTAACAAATTCAAGGCCATCACATCTAAAACTACAAGTATTTAAACAAAGATGGGATATTGGTATTCATAGAAAAGTGGAGAATATAGCTGTATGGCTAAATTTGGATGACTCCTGCTGATTGGCCTCTGTAGCCAATCAGAAAGACAGGCTCTCAAGGATAAGGGTTGCGAGTGAGTTAAGACTAACAATTGTGTGACAGACTACAGAAATTGCATACAATTGTTCTAACTACTCAGCTTCTCTCATCAAAGATCAGATAAATAATCTTATTTCATTCATAAAGATATCACTGCATGCAGGTCTTTATACTTAAACCAGTTAATTCATATAATATCTTGATGAAAGAAAGGAAAAAAGATCTTAGATGATGGCTCACAACCTTAGCATTTAATATTACTCTGGAAGCAATGAAAGAGATTCGAGACCGCCATTCAAAAGTAATTGACCTCAATTCAACATCCTACTTCTCTTGAAAAGTAGTATTATGTAAGGCTTATTTCTAATCCACGAATAGCTTTATTTCATTCTTTCATCTTTCTCTCTCTGTCGTCGCCCGTTTTTATCCTTATAACTGTCAATGGCAATATAAACCTTGAAATTGTAGATTTGTTACTGATAGTTCAAACTTCAAAGGGAAATCGTATCTCAAAATCTTATTTATCCAGGGTGTCCGAAAAGTCACCAAGAGATTTAGAAATTAAATAACATTTCCGTTTTTAATTATTTATGCTTATTTTTATGCTGTAAGAAAATTTAGAAAATGAAGATGCAATTGCTTTCATTTTGAAAAAATGATGTTGCTTAGAGTTCCTCCATTTTTGCAACATTAAAGATTCTTCTACTCAGACTGAAAAACTAACCTCTGGCATTGGTGGGAAATATGAAACTATCCTAAAAGTACCATATAGCCATATTTACTAATCATAGTCTAGTCTAGCACAAGGCTACAATAGTCGGGTGCACAGTGAGGATCAAACTCTCTATACTAGCAGTGGATGCCCTAGACATTTGCTTTGCTTAGTTTAGTAGAGCACAAGGTCAGATTGAATATGCTATAGCTTGCCTACCTTGAAAATCAGTATTCAAAATCTTGGCTTTTAACTGGGCTTGAACACTAACTACTTAGTTTAGTACAACAGAAGGTCAGATTGTATATGCTATAGCTTGCCTACCTTGAAAATCAGTATTCAAAATCTTGGCTTTTAACTGGGATTGAACACTAACTGCTTAGTTTAGTACAACAGAAGGTCAGATTGAATATGCTATAGCTTGCCTACCTTGAAAATCAGTATTCAAAATCTTGGCTTTTAACTGGGCTTGAACACTAACTGCTTAGTTTAGTAGAGCACAAGGTCAGATTGAATATGCTATAGCTTGCCTACCTTGAAAATCAGTATTCAAAATCTTGGCTGTTAACTTTGCTTGAACATTAACCTCTGGCACTTATGCAAAATGCTTAACTATCTAAGCCATGTAGCAGGGCTATAAAAGCACCATATATATTGTGAGTATAGTATATGTGGTTGGACAAGTAATACTCACAAGTTTGTGAGTGTTCTTTCTACATGAGTACATCGAACAATATCTCTCACAGATTACAGCCACTTTCTCAAATTATCGCAAACGATACTGCAGCTAACAAGTCTTCCTTTAAGCAAGGTAATTTAGCCAATATATTGAACAATGCTGGTTGCAGAAGATGTTTGGTTTCTTATGTCATTGAAAGTAATAGAAGAGATTCTGAACCAGCTTCTCAATAACATTTGAGCTAAGCACTTCATCTGACTCTTTGGAATCTTTTTTAAATCTTATTTCTTGCACAGTTTTCTTTTTTGTTCATTCAGTAATCCCCTTTCTTCGTAATAGCCATTGATAATTTAAACTTCAAAGAAGAATTGTATTTCTTGTTCTTACTCCAATAATGGTGCCCAGAGTGAATATAAGCTCCTACCTCCCCTACTCAGAAAAAACAAACTGTTTCTATGGTGACCAGTATGACAACCATTGTATAGAAGCCCTTAGAATCTTTTTTTTTCTACTCCCACCTCTGGCCATTCCAGCTTTATTACTTCATCCCTTCTCCTTCAAGGCTCCATGTAAAGCTAACAATTTTCTTTTTAATGTTTTTTACGTATATTTTTCTCTTTTGACATAATTGACCAACCAGAACATTTCTGAGCAACGGAAAATGTCCAAATAAAAAACATATTATTATTATTATTATTATAAATAAAAAAAATATGGTATTTTTTTACCTCTAAAAAAAATTCAAACAGATAACAAAAAAAGGGGCAGATAATTAAAAGTAAGTATGAAACAAACAAAAAAGGGTAGCAAAAAAAAGTCTTCATTCAATTTGTTTTTCTGGTGGAAAATGCTATATGCATGTTTTTATTCTATTTTCTTTTGAAATAATAATCCTCTGCTATTCACTCACCCGGCTTACGAAAACTCATCAATGAATTGCATGAGAATCTTCCTTTAAATTAGGGGTCAGGGCTCTAGCTTTTCTGCCAACTAGATCTGCGGTTGAACCAATATTTATTTATTTATTATAATTGCTTTTGCTGTCATATACAGTCTGGTTTCTATTATTGAATAAAGTCCCAGAAATAATTAATCGCTGCTACCCACAACACTGGTTAATTGTTGGGTTTAGGTTATTCATGTGTTTTGACATTTATATGTATCTATGGTGTGTAATAGGATAAGAGTTATCCGACATTATGATGATAGGAAAAGACAATGTGGAGGCTCAGAAATAATTTGCAAAAATTATTTATTACCTAACATGTTTCAGCTGAGAAATTCAAAATGATGTAGGACTCACCGTTTTTCTCCAGACACCTTTGAAAAAGGCTGAATTTCTCAGCTGAAACATGTTAGGTAATAAATAATTTTTCTCCACATTGTCTTTTCTTATCATATGTATCTATGTATCTATGTATCTATCTATGTATCCGGACTTCTCCCAGCCCTAACCGTTCATAGTAGAAACTTGAAATTTTGCACACACACTCCCTTCAATGAGTAGGGAAAAGATTTTTTTGTTTTTTGAAAATTCCCCCCTTAAATTGGCTTTTAGATGAGGGTTCAATATGAAATGTAAGTTTAATGCTAAATTGGTCTCTAGTTTGTGCCCGCTTGTTTTTTGAAAATTCAGTGATCACAGCCCAAAAAAAGGCGAGAGAGGTAACTTATTCATTGATCACTCCTTTTTCCAATCGTTTAATTGATCACTCTCAACACAGCACAGTTTCTATTGAGTGACTAACCAGACCTGTGTGTTGATTCTTCACTAAAAAAAGCAAGCATGGACACAAACGAAGTGACCAATTTAGCATAAACTTGCATTACCAATTGAACACCCCACTAAGAAACTATTTATGGGGAGAATTTTAAAAGAAAAAAAATCTTTTTTCTAGACATAATAAGGAGCAAATGTTGAAGATTTCATCCCTCTAACTCCATTGGTGTGACCAACTTTAAAACTGAAGAAACCTATTTTGACAGTTTTGGTTGACTGTTTCTAACACACAGTATTACTTCCCCTTGACATTATTTTAACCCTTTCAAGACTAACCTATTAAGGTGTTTAATGCCTTAATTTTCAGAAGGTTATAAAACAGCCAAAAATGTGTTAATTTTCACTTAATGTTTAAATAAGATTAGGTAAAGATCTACATCCGTTAACCAAGTGGGAAAAAAAATAGAAAAAGTCTTCCTAGAAGTTGTTAGTTTTACAAGGGGGTTCTATTTACAATGTAACTGTATGGTAAACTGGAGGTGAGGCTTCAGAGCATGTTATTTCCCGTGTGAAGGTCGTTAACTAGGTTTCTTTGATATCTTAATGACATTTTTTCTGTGCTTTCATTAAGTACTTTTCACGCCCCCACCAAAACCCTAAACCTTAATGAAAGCACAGAAAAATCGTAATTAAAATATCAAAGAAGCCTTACAAGAGAAGTAACCAAATACTTCAAAGCCTCACTTCCATACAATGGATGGAAAGTAACGGTCCCGTTCACCATACAGTTACATTGTAAATAAAACCACCCTCGTAAAACCTTAAAAAACATTTTTTCTAAAAACTAACAATTTCTAGGAAGATTGGTAGGGTCTAATAGATTAAAAGCACAAAAATTGTTTCTATTTTTTTTCGACTTGGTTAACAGATGTAGATCTTTACCGAAAACTATTCTTTAATTAAATCAAAAAATTTCCATATTTTGAATAACCAAAATTATGATGGGATACATTCGTCCCATTAGACATTTATCTTGGGACAGATGAAAACATGGTATTAGCAGATCACTTAACCTACACGTCTTTCCAGAGATTTACAGATCATATATATATATATATATCCGAGCAGTCATAGAAACCTTGGGATATATATGTCCCAGGAGTCTCAAAAGGGTCAAACCAAGTAATATATGGAGTAAGAAATAGTGGGGTCCAAAGATTTAAAATAAAAAGGTTATATCCCTTTGAATACATGGATATAGATGAAAATAATCCCTTACTTAAAAATTGTTTTCGATCGCAACAGGAAGGTTAGAAAACAAGAAAAAAGAGAAAGATGAAAGTGCGTATCAAGTAAAAAGAAAAACTTATTATAGCTCATCGCAAATAAATTTCCTCTTTTTTGTTTTTTCTAACCTTGTCTTGTGCGATCGAAAACAATTTTTAAGCAAGGGATTATTTTCGTCTATGTATTCAACGGGAATAACTTTTTTGTCTTAAATCTTTGGACCCCACTATTGTAGGTGTTAAGTAAGTATCATGAGTTATTCCCCTTAGGCAGAAGAGTTTCTATCCACTTCCGCTAAGGGGTGCTGTTTTACGTTCTGGTCAACGAGCAGTATTGTGTTATTGGTAGATAAAGGAGAGTTCGGAAGGACACACTTATATCATAACTGCGGTCATTATTTGAATAAAGGATCTGTAAGTACATTATCTTCTGTTTGCATTTTTAATCTGTTAATATCTGTCATTAAACCAAGCTTACAGTATGTGTACCAAGAAAACTATTCTTTTATTAAATAAAAAGTTTTTCATATTTTGAAGAATCAAAATCGTGATGGGATACATTCGTCCCATTAGATATGTATCTTGGAACAGATGAAAAACCTGGTATCAGCAGATCATCTAGCCTACACGTCTTTCCTGTTCGGTCATGTAATGTGAACTAGTTTCTTTGTGGGTTTCATTCTATGATGACGTCATTGTCTGCGGTTGTAAAAGCCTGGAAAATCTCATTTACTTTATTTTTCATGACACATACGTCCCAGTAGACTTCTAAAAGAGATCTACTGGATATATTTATCCCTGCAGTCATAGAAAAAATTTCCCAGGAGTCTCGAAAATGTTAATTAAGTTTTGTGGTGCCCGGGCAATGGAAAAGCAATTCTCAAAGGTTCGGTCTTGAGCCATACCACTAAATGGCAGGGATAGCTTCTCAATCCCATTAGAAATATAAGATCCATAAATAGAACCCATAACTAATGAATAAGTGCATTTTGTGGGAATGTAAGAAGTGACATGTCTATATACAAACGAGTGTATTAATATATAGGTATATAATAATAATAACAGGTCTGGTTAATCACTCAATAGAAACCATCACTTGACCAGTGTCTTTTTGCAGCATACCATGTTGGGGGTGATCAATTAAAAAAAATGGAAAAAAGGGCTGATCAATGAATAAGTTACTTCTTTCATCCTTTGTTGGGAAGTGATCACAAAAAAAACAAGCGAGAATGCTGCCGGACACAAACTAAGGGATCAATTTAGCTTAAACTTACATTGCAAATTGAACTCGCCACTGAAAACCTATTTATGGGGGGATTTTGATAAAACAAGCAAAAACATTTTTCTAGGCATAATAAGAAGTAAATGTTTAAATTTTCAGCCTTCTAGCTCCATTGGTGTGGCGTGATACATACATATGCAGCCAGCTAGCCTGACCAGCTTAAAAACTGAAGAAACCCATGTTGACAATTTTGGTGACAGTTTTGGTTGACGGTTTCTAATTATTATTACTCTCTACAAGAAAGTAAAGTGACACCAAGTGTCCTCAGAGTTATAATGCTTTTCTCAGTATTTTTTTCTAGACATTTTTTTCTAGACATTTTCTAGACATTTTTTCTAAACATAATAAGGAGTAAATGTTTAAATGTTCAGACCTCTAGCTCCATTGATGCGGCTTGTACGCATGATACATACATACATAGCCAGCCAGACCAATTTGAAAACAGAAGAAACCTATGTTGACTGTTTTGGTTGATGGTTTCTAATTATTATTACTCACTACAAGAAAGTAAAGTGACACCAAGTCTCTTCAGAGTTATAACGCTTTTCTCCAGAAACACCAGGGCCATTCACTATAAGGGCTAATTTTTGACAACTATCTACCTTCAAATGGTTCTCCGGACGATTGAACGCCTTCTTGTTATTTGTGTTGTAAACACAACGTTTCGACCGATCCATTCTTTGGCCTTTTTCAGGTGTAAAATCCGAGCTGTTTCTGAAATCCGTATTTTGTAGATTTCAACCCAATGTGGCTTCTACTTCTCAACACACCCAAACCCGACAAGACAAAGACACAGAAACACCCAGGCCATGCGCTATAAGGGCTACCCCCTCTTTAAACATAACTTCTGTTTAACCCATCACACTTGTTTTTTTACACCTGAAGAAGGCCGAAAAATGGATCGGGCGAAACGTCAAGTTTACAACACAAATAACAAAACTATAGAAAAGAACCATTTGAATATTAATGACCCTTCTCAAAACTATAGAAAATAACCATTTGAATATTAATGACCCTTCTCAAAACTATAGAAAATATCAATTGATTTATTTGAATTATTGTTCTCATATTGGTCGTCATCGACAATGTTTTGGTGGTGTACCCTCTGGCCTTCTTCAGGTGTCTATTTTGTCAAACTCCAGTCCAAGTCTGGAGTTGACTTTGTTTTTCTACCGTAACAACAAGAACAAGAACAATCCTCACCAAATTTAGAACAATCCTCACCATCACTGTTCATCTGTGCCGTCATGTTAAACCAAACCGATATATAAAATTAACATTCCCCTACCATGATTTGAAATCACGACCAACTGATTGGTAGGCAGCACACTTACCAACTGAGCTAAATTGACAAGTCTTACATATTTACAAAAATTTATGTTAGAAATACTCAAGGTTTTTACTCGGGGGCTGGGGTCAATTTGCAATCTACATACATACATACATACATAGCCAGCCAGACCAACCTGAAAACTGAAGAAACCTATGTTGACGGTTTCTAATAATAATGATAACAGCAACCACTCCTTAGCCTTTTGATCTCCCTCCTGTCCCACTAAGGTATTAGATTTCCAGAGCAATTCTGATGTTGAGATCTTAATAAATAAGCCAGTATGTTCAAACACAAAGAAGCTTAGAAAAAAATCCCCATTTGTCTTTGATTTTGATTTCTGTGGCTAGACAATCCCTTTGTTCCTTTGCTCATTTGCCATCCCTCCCCCTTTCTTCTGGTTTTGTTTTGTTTTTGTTTTTTTGCAATTTCTGTATTTATTCATTTTCTGACAACAATGAAGAATGTGCAGATTCTCTCACCATCTCATAATCACTCATGTGCAATCCCATCAGCCTCTTGGTGTTCATTAGAAGTGAAGAAAAAAAAAGCTATGAACTGAGCAGTGGTTTATATTATAGCAGTATTGTAGAAAAGGAATTGAGTAGCGAACAACTTGGAAAGCCAATGGTGCCATCGCCGATCTAATGTCTGGGATATTATTGTGCAACAATGGTTGCTGACGCTAGGACCAACTAACATTCCAAAGGGAAATTATGAATCGCCTCACCCGTATATGCTGTGTCAGGGGTGATCAATTAAAAAAAATTGGGCTGTGATCACTAAAAAAAAGGTCTGAATTTTCGAAAAACAAGCTAGTAACCAATTTTGAATAAACTTAAATTGCGTATTTAACACCCCAAATTGGTAATGCAAGTATATGCTAAATTGGTCCCTTAGTTTGTGTCTGTGCTTGCTTTTTTTAGTGAAGAATCAACACACAGGTCTGGTTAGTCACTCAATAGAAACGGTGCCGTGTTGGGGGTGATCAATTAAACGATTGGAAAACGGGGTGATCAATGAATAAGTTATCTCTCTAGCCTTTTTGGGGGGCTGTGATCACTAAAAAAAGGTCTTAATTTTCAAAAAACAAGCTAGTGACCAATTTAACATAAACTTACATTGCATATTTAACCCCCCCCCCCAACTAAAAAACGAATTATGTGGGAAATTTTCAAAAAATAAAATATAAATATTTTCCCTACTCATTGAGGGGAGTGTGTGTGTACAAAATTCCCATTTTCTACAATGAGATTAGTGATTGGGGGGGTGATCACTAAAAAAGGTCTGAATTCTCCAAAAACATGCGAGCATAAACTAGTGACGAATTTTACATGACCTCACATTGCGTATTGAACCCCCCCCCCCTCTAAAAAACGATTTAGGTGGAAAATTTTCAAAAAACAAAATAAAAACAATTTCCCTACTCATTGAGGGGAGTGTGTGTGTACAAAATTTCCATTTTCTACTTGTGCTGGGTGAAGTCCAGATGTTGGGGGTGTGATCACTAAAAAATGTCTGAATTCTCAAAAAGCTAGTGGGCACAAACTAGTGACCAATTTTGCATAAACTTACATTGCGTATTGAACCCCACTTCTAAAAACCTATTTGGGGGGGAAAATTTTCAAGTGTGTGTGTGCAAAATTTCAAGTTTCTACTATGAACAGTTAGGGCTGGGCGAAGTCCAGATACATAGATAGATACGTAGATACATATGATAGGAAAAGACAATGTGGATTATAAATTATTTATTCTCAGTTGGTTTTCAGATCATTTGTTTAATTTCCATGTTTTGCATCCATAAGTCATGGCTGGTATTATGCAGCCGTTGTATACTTTACGCTTTAAGCACATTGGCAAGGTGCTCTTCAGAATGTCTCTATTCATGCCAAATGCTTTCCAACCTAACATTATGCGTCGTTTTATTTCGCAGTCATGGTCTTTCTCTAGCTTTATTACCTGTCCTTCTATATTTATGGCCTTTTTGGGGACTTTATCGTTGAACATTAGCTTTATCTTTGTTCTGTTCTACTACTTTTTGCTTTCCCTATTTAGATCAGTTAACATGTTTTGTAATTCTTCAGATGCTTCCGATGTCATAGGTGCAATTAATAACCATTAATCATTTCCCATGAAAAAACTCACGGATATATTTTAATTTCTATTCGATGGAATACCTACTCATGTTTCTGTGAAGTTCGAGCAGTTCCTTCACATTCTCTTACTTATTTTAAGACTTGATAGTTTGAAAATTGAATGAACATAAATGAAATTGAATCTTTATTATTATTGGATGAAGTAATTTTTATTAAATTTGACAGTTTTTACCTTCATCCTAATTTTAGTTGTTTTTATACAACCTATAAATCAACCTTTATTGTTATTGGATGAAGTATTGTAACACACCACTTTTTATTAAATTTGACTAGTTTTTACCTTTATTCTAACTTTAATTAATTAATTCGGGCCAATGGCAATGAATTACAGTGCAATACAGTGGAAATGAAGAGTAAGCATTCGGCAAGAATCAAACTCACACCCTCATTGCCAGAGGGAGACTAGTTTACGCCTAGCTGCTTTTACCAATTGACCACAAAGACTTCATGGGTGATTTATACTTATAAACAACAAAAGTTAGGATGAAGGTAAAAATTTGTCAACTTTAATAAATAAATGCAATTGTTCAATATTTTCTGACTAAGGGTGCCATGAAAAAACCAATATGGCTTCCCCTGCCATGAGGACGTAAACAGTGGTGCCTTACCGGAAGTCGATAAGCGCTCTCCTGCCTAAGGGGAATAACTCATTACAGACAATGAGAATACTTAGTTAACAACCTTGATGAAACTCCAACCAGTATGGTTTAAACCATAAATTCATAATTTAAAAAAACACAAGCGTGAATGCTGCTGGACACAAATTAAGGGATCAATTTAGGATAAACCGACATTGCAAATTGAACCCCCACTAAAAAAAAAACGTTTTCCCTACTCATTGAGTGTGTGCAAAATTTCAGGTTTCTACGAATGGAATGGGCAAAATCTAGTTAAATAGATACATATAAATGTCAGAACACAGGAATAACCTGAACCCGACAACAGTTTACAAACCGGTCTGTTGTGGGTAGTGGTGATTAATAATAAGGGAGTTTCACATGAAGAATGACACTAATTATCCAAAGTAATTACTGGTAACGACAGAAGCACAACTATCAAGTAAAATACACTTAAAATAGCAACAAGTGTAGGATCGCCAATCAATGGTACAAATGAAACTGAAATTAAGGTTTCATTAGAACTGACTAATTAAAGGCTGCAAAAATAATTTCCCTGTTTTCCTTATTTATTCTCCCTATTTCAGCTGTCAGCGCATCGTAATGCGATGAAGACGTATCTCGGTTCTGATTTTCAACTTTTGTATTAGACCTGATTCCTACAGCGACCCTCGGGATTATTGGCACGCTTGAATTATTTTGTATCATCATCAACATCATCAGCCATTATAAGTCCACTGGTGGACAAAGGCCTTTCCCATCTCCTTCCATGACAACTTATCTTGTGCTAAACTAGCATTCCAAGGGAAATTATGAATCACCACGACCCGTATATGCTTCAGGGACCCATTTCATCTGACAATGAATGTCTTAACACACTCCGTCTGTCCTAACTGCACACGGTGGCTCCAGGATAAGTTATGTATATATTTTCTTGATCAAAGCAACATAATCCTGACGTGTAACTAAGTCACATGACTAGATTGCGTGCTTTGCTTTCATTCAACCATGTGTGTTTGTCCTTTGATCATACCACCATGACCTTCTTTTGGTCAAACCTTGTGGCTGAATATACATAAAACAGGGAGGTACCTGATTTGAATACCATTAAATCCAGCATTACTTTCAGCCCTAGAGTCCGTTATAAGTCCACTGCTGGACAAAGGCCTTTCCCATCTTGTGCTAACCTCTGCCAAGTCTTACCGGCAAACTTTTCTATCTTGTCCCTCCATCTTGTGTCTGGTCTTTTCCTATTTCGTTTATTGTCCCATGGGCACCAATCGGTTAGTCTTTCCCCTCATCTATTATCATCTCTTCTTGCTAGGTGACCAGCCCATCTCCATTCTTGCTGCTTAATTAGTTGTATAATATCCTTCACTTTAGTCCTCTCTCTGATCCACGTTGATCTTTTTCTATCTCTTAGAGTCATCCCCAGCATTGCTCTTTCCATGGCTCTCTGTGCTATTCTGGGTTGGTTTTTGGCTTGTTTGGTTAATTTCATGGCTGGTATTATGCAGCTGTTGTATACTTTACACTTTAGGCACATTGGCAGGGTGCTCTTCAGAATGTCTCTATTCATACCAAATGCTTTCCAACCTATCGTTATGCGTTGTTTTATTTCGCAGTCATGGTCTTTCTCTGGCTTTATTACCTGACCTAGGTAGATGTATTCTTCGACCTCTTCTAGAATCTCACCTTCTATCTTTATTACCTTTTTGGGGACTTTATCATTGAACAGTACTTTTCCTGTACAATATCTTCAGAAATAAATGCAAATCTACCTAATGTTTGTCACCAGAATATTTTAATAGAATGTCCAAAGTAATTGTTCTGCTTACATGGAGTAATTCTACAAGAAATCAAAAATATGACCTGGTCAGTAATAACATTTTATTTTAGAGTGAACAAAAAGTATACAATTTTTATATCCAAACACACATCATAACAATCATATTTACACAATAACTAGGGCCTCACACCTTTTGCAGTGGTGTAATAAACATCATAATTCTTCTTAAAATCATTTACATCTATTGATAGCACTATATATTCCGGTATTCTATTCCATAGTCCCACCACTCTATTTCTAAAAAAGAATTTTCTGATATTCACTCTACTTTTATTTGCTTCTACCATATATATATCTCAGTCCCTTGTACCCACTTCTAGTAAAAGATACATCAGGTTTACTACTTCTAAACCATGCATAATCTTAAACATTTCTATTAAGTCTCCCCAAATCCCTCCTATTTTCTAACAATGTTAATCCTAACACTTTTAGCCTATCCTCATAACTCATACTTTTTAATTCCGGTACTAATTTAGTTGCTCATCTCTGGACTTTTTCTAAAAGATTTTTTATCTCTCTCCAAGTACTGTGACCAGGCCTGTGCACAGTACTCGAGGTGTCGTCAGACATAAGTCTTATATATTATAAGGAACGAGTCTTTGTCTATATATGAAAAGGAATGCTTAATCAGTCCTAGCACTGATTAATATTGGCACCCTTCCTTTATATTTGGTTGCATGCCACCTTTGACAACAATGAGTGCCTCCAAACATTTCTAGTAGTCATCTATAAGCTTCTTGCACTTGTCAGCTGGTAGTTTCTCCCACTCTTCATAATTTGTTCAAGCTCTTGAATGTTTGAAGCATTCATGCGGTGTATGATATGCATTGAAAACATTACTCCAGATTTTTGCTTTCTCCAAAGATTTTCAATGGGATAGAGATTAGGACTCATTTGCCTCGTCTTTTGTTTGCTTCAAACATTGTACTCTCCGGCCTTCCTTGTGTGTCTATTGTATTTTACAATGATTCGTATTTGATCTGATGGGTATATGCATCTCTTCCCATACAGATCACGTCCAGTGTCTCTGTTTCTGACCTCTTGGGACTGACACGCCCCTTGACCCCTGCATTGAATCGTGACCTTCTATAGAATTAATACCAATAATATTAAAACTAATACAACTAGTATAAAATGTAAACAAAGAAGATGGTGGTGTATCAGGCATTTGGGGAAAATAAAGAAAGGCTCTATGGCTAGATTTGAATAACTGTAACTTGTTGGCCTTCAAAGCCACCACAGAAAGGCAGGCTCCAAAAATAAGGGATTCGAGTTCAAATCTTGCTCGAAGCTTGGTCTTTATTTCCAATCCACACGACTTACTTAACAGTCATAAAATAACAATCTGAGAGGTGCAATAAAAAAGCAAAGATTTTGAAAATTCCCCCCCCAAAGAGGTTTTTAGCTGGGGGGTTATTTACAATGTAAGTTTATGCTAAATCGGTCCCTTACTTTGTGTCCGACAGCATTCACGCTTGCTTTTTGAAAATTCAGACTTTTTTTTAGTGATCATTGCCCAACAAAATGTGATCTAAGTTCATCCTAAGATTTTTACAATCTAAGTTCATCCTAAATTGATCCCTTAGTTCATGCTTGTTTTTTGATCACTGCCTCCAGAAAAGGCGAGAGAAGTAACTTATTCATTGATCACCACTTTATTCCGAATTTTTTAATTGATCACCCCAATGCGGCATGCTGCCAAAACACATTGATCACGTGACGGTTTCTATTGAGTGACTAACCAGACCTGTTGATATTACTTTGTTAAATAATAGGTAATCTATTTTCTATTGTAAATCTTTTGTGATGCACCAGTACCTGGTAACAGCTCTAGTAAACAATTTTTGAATTTCTATAGTAAATCATTCACAATTCATTTCAATAATAATGAGCTTTAAATTTCTTTAGTGAATCAGTTACAAACAATTTTCTCTCAAAAATCAATTCCAATACACTTTTGTCAGGAAACATTTGCAATGCATTTTTATGATAAATCACTTAAAGTTCACCCAATTTTAATGCTTTAGGGCAAATAATTATTAGGTGCGTTCTCACATCTCTATAGGACACTTTTCGGTCAGTCGGTCGGTTCCTAATACATTAACAACAGAAAGAGGAAGGAAGGGGTGATTTATTTACCAGCTGCCTGTGATGTCATTAAGAGAACAAATCTTTTAATCAATTCTCGAAATAAAAAATACCTGACATATTAAGCGTTCTTTCTTTACAGTGTTGCCAAGTATCTTTTGTTAAAGTTAAAACTGTCTTTAAAAATGGCTAAAATGAGCTAAACTTTTCAATTTCCAGCTAACTTTATAGCTAAAAATGTTATATATACTCATTTAAAGCCCACTTATTAAATAAAATAACCATATACTAAAATTCCAAAACAAATTATTAATAAAAATTGTACATTTACTTTTATTTAAACTTACTAATTGTTTTTTTAAATAGCCATATTTTTGGCTATTGTAGATTTTTATCAGCTAAATTGGGAGAAAATCAGTCAGATCTAGCCAAAGAATGGCTAATTTAGCAACTCTGTTTTTTAAGAGTTTTTTGGGGGGGATATGTCTACACATCTCTATAAGACACTTTTCATTTGGCCAGTCACGATTATATTAAATATCAATTTTCTTAGCCATATCGTGTTGGCTTGATATAAAACTTGGACCAGACCTTCGGGTGAACAATCCTCATCTTCCCCTTTCTCCTCCTCTTGCTACTACTACCACAACTCATAACGCTTAACATCAATTTTCTCAGCCGTATCATGTTGGATTGATATGAAACTTGGTCCAGACCTTTTGTAAACCATCCTCATCTTCCTCTTTCTCTTTCTCCTCCTCCTGCTACTACTACTACCACAACTAGTAATGCTAGTACTACTGTTTCATTTAAAATCTCTTTGAAATGTGGACATAAGGATGGTGGACGCATCATTGAACTTCTGGTTTTTGTTTTTATTTACAGCTAACTGCAAGAAATCCTTATAAGTCTTTTCAAAAAGCATAAAGAGGTAATTTTCACAAAAGAATCATATTTGAATAATGACTAGCTTGATACAATGCTGTCTGCCATGGTGTATTTTCCCCTTACCATCTCAGTATGCGTCCTCCCAAATTATATCGCAGAGTATCTCACATGCGCCATTCCACATTATAATGACACAAAATGTTCCCTTTTCAATCACAGTGACCACTCTCCTTACCTCTCCATAAGCTTCATCTTGGGGTTTTGTCCAAAACTTCCAGGAGGCACGCACAGTAACTTACAAAACAAGGCATGTGCGTATATCAAATCTGTGTGTGTGTAAATTGTGAATAATGATGGAAGGTTAGTCCCAGAAAGGTTTTACAAAGGAGAAAATCTGGTCAGACTAAAAGGGACTTGTTTTTAAAGACAATGAAACGTTGGTCGGGGTGTGCGTGTGCGTGAGTGGCTATTGCAAAGAGGATGCCACGGGTTTGTGGGTAGGATTGCTGGCTTACATTTGCATGGCTTGTGTGCGCTTGTGCTTTTTTTCCAACACGAGGTAGGAGGAGTTTGATGACCAGCTGGCTGGATGGCATGCACGTCCGGTCGATTCTAAATCACTTCATTGAATTGGTCGCCAGTCAAAACTGACAAGAAATCAGAAGACTTCTTTGCAGATAGCCACAACTCATGGAAGCCTGTCTCTTAGTTAAGTGGATTTCTCTTGGACCTTTTTCCTTACAACTGTTATTTTCCTTTCAGACCCACACATCATTATCTCTCTCTCTCTCTCTCTCTCTCCCTCTACCTCTCTATTTCTACCTATACCTACTTCTCTACTTCTACCTCCCCCTCTCTACATTTCTTTTTCTATCTCTCAACCAATTTTTAGTAGATAAAGCATTTCGTTTCTTCCTTTATTTTTCCTACTTCAGTATTTTAAATTCGACAAAGTAGCTTACTATATTATTAACCCTTTATAGGGCACCCCTAAAAATATTTTAGATATCCAAACAACCTTTTTGTATGTTAAACTAGACCTAATTACAAGATATTTTCAGTTGCAAGTTTTCTGAAATTTTTCTGTTTATGGGTGCAAAACCCCCTCCGATGAAGTGATCATATATGGTGCCTCACCAAAATGTGACCAAAAATGGAAAATATAAAAAATTAAAAATTAAAGTAGAAAGTTAAATAAAACATAGAATTAAAGAATAACATTGAATATAATGAATAAATAGAAAAAATTGATATTGTCAAAAAAATAACACCTCTGGGTTGAATTTAAAATTTTATTGTGTGGGCCAAAAACAGGCTAATTTAATGGGGTGCGGTATGCTTCCAAACAGTTTCTGTTTTTGTTCAAGCACAAGTGTACTTTGCAAAGCTTGCAGACCACATTGGTGCAGACTGTGGCTACAATATTTGCATGTGGCTGACCGGTCCTCAGGTGATCATATATAGTCACTTGCACCATAAAGGGTTGAAAGAAGTAGATAAAGCATTTCATTTCTCCCTTTATTTTTCCTACTTCAGTATTTTAAATTTGACAAAGTAGTACTATTTTATTATTAAACTGCTTTGTATTTGACTGATTCATTGAATTTTTTATATATAAAACCTAGGAAAATAGTTAACATGAACTAAAGCTTATTTTATTCAAAGAAATCTTGATAGAAGTCCAAACTCACACAGGTGTATCAACTTGCTTTTACTGAATTAATCTGGTGTTCATGTACAGCAACCATAAGGTGGTTTTAGACTTTGTTTTTCTCTAAGAGTTGGTAAAAAGAGAGCTTAAAATGATGTGAATTCAACAGAGATCAGAATAGAATGATTTGCAGCAAAAAAAATCAGCTCTTCTACTATGTGTAATAAAGGCAGTCCTCGAGATTCGTTTGTTCAACTTTCATACACTTCGGACTTTCAAACCCTATAAATTAACACAGCTACTTCTATTTCCATACTGTAAAAATTTGGACATTCGTACATTTTTTACTGAACTGAAACTTAGGAAATTTATGCTTTTATTTCTTCATTTTCACACCTAATTTTTAAGGGCACAATATGCATCATAAAATGTTTATTTATGAAAATTAATAAACAGAAAATCATATGTATGTACAATGGTAGATTGAAATACATGGGTGAGTGTGATATTCTATGAGACTACTTCTACAAGAATTATTAAATCACTTTTATTATTTAAATTCTTTAAATAATATTTTTTAGGTTTTTATGGATTTGTTTAAGGTGTTGCTTTTGTGTCTTTCCGGGACTTTTTTTTCTGTTCATTTATGTTTGTAAACAAACTGATGCCATGACAGTTATTCACTGCACGGTGTATAGCAGAATGCAGTACACCTGCATTTTGACTGCACTGAGGTTGTGTCCACCGCAAATGCGTGCAAGCATGTGCTAGCATGAGAATATGTGTGTGTGTTTATATAGAAGATCTGTGCGGAAAGTATCCAGCCATTTTGAATATCTTGATTACTGGTTACGCAGCTTTGATGTAACTTGGCAACCAATCAGTGAGGACCTTACTGCGCATGCATGAACAGACACTCTTCCGTGGGGTTACTCAGTTGGCAGAGAGATGCCATTGAGTGAGCTTGTGTATTCTGTGACTGTCGCGTTCACAATGCCCATTCTTCACGTATAGCATCACCCAGGTCTGTCAATCCCTCTACAGTCCAGATTTAGCTCCCTACAACTTCTGGCTCTTCGCTGTTAATTAAGGAGAGGAGATTTCACAGCATGGATGAGATTAAGGCAACCACAACGAGGCAGCTGATGGTGATCCCAAAAGAGGATTTTGCTGAGTTCTCTGAAAGGTGGAAGGAACATTGAAATAAGTATAATTGTCCAAGTAGCCTAGTTTAGAGAAATTGGCAATAAGCATACAGATGTTATCCGAAACTAGTGAACAACTGTGTTCACGTAATCCCCTGTAAATGTGGTATAATCTATACGGAAGAAAAGGGCTGTCCCCTCAAGGTCAGACTTGATGAACACGAAAAAGCCATAATCAAGGGCGAGATAGAAAAATCCGCAATGGCTGACCACATCTGGGGAAAGAAAGGCGACCATCTTCATCTCTGAGTAAATGGCATGGATTGGAAATGAAGAACAAATTTCCAGTGAGACTTGAACTCCTATCCCTTTTGCCACAGGGAAGCCTGATTAAACACACCAGCAACTTTGCCAGGTGAGAACAATGTAAATTAGAGTCTCACCTGGGAGCTTATTCTTTATTTCTGATCCGTGCTGTTTACTCGCTGCCATAGATTGAAGGC
>VCCN01005407.1:754530-764894 GCA_006491835.1 Architeuthis dux | reverse complement strand
ACAAATAAATCTGATTATTTCAAGAAAATCTAATTTTCTTGAATTAATAAAAAATACTATCTTTTCCCACCATAGCATACGACTGGGCATTAGTTTTAGAAAGCAGTTATCTTTCCCTGGAGAAACAATTAGCAGTAACTCCATATGCAATACCATAATAGCAGAAAGATTCATTATAAATGTTCTAAATAACTTAGTTTAAAAGGATGTTATTCATTTAAAATCAGTTAGCTAAATTTACCTCAGCTTTAGATTGTCATCATTTTCAGATAAATATATATGTTGTCATCAGGAAATTTGAAGAAACGTAATGCATCCGACCATTGAAGAATGACCAGAAAATTTATAAAAGTTTGTTGTCCAGCTGCTTAAAATATCTATTCTAGCCATTTATTGCTTACAAATTAGAAGATCGAGTTAAGATGTCTACTGAAGGGAGCAGTTATCTCCCTTGGACTTCTAATGCAATGTTTACTATTGTTATGTAAAACAATTATAATTCACTGGATACTATGATTTGTGACAATATATTCTTTTAGAGATTAGGTCATGGGTATGTTCAATTTAGGGTTAAAGAATACTAAATACAAAGTCGGGGTAGTGTTTGTGGAATTCGACTTCGTATTTGTCAAAGGAATAAATTGAAAGAAAAGTTTCATGAAGTAAGGGGAATAACCCTGCAAGAATTCATGCAGAATTTATTAAGAAGTGACTAAGTCAAATGTATTAGGCAAGGAATTCTTCTAAGCAAAAAAAAAGATATATATACTTTAAATTATTTATAAATAAGTAAAGGTTATAAAACCAAAAAATATTATAATGAAAAAAAAACAAACAGAGTAGATTTAGAACACTTATATCTAAAATACATCTACAAAAGAGATTAAAACTCACTTGCTAAAAGGGGACTTGATATTTTATTATGTAATATCAAAAAATATACTTTCAACAATGAAACCACTAATTTCCATATTTTTATTCTGATATTTCTTTTCTCTTTCACCCATTTTATTTTGATTCAAGGATTGTTTTATTTGAATGTGTGGTCAGTAATTCATCCATATGCCATGAAACATGGCGGCCATTATAAAAGTGAAACATTATTTTAACATAGTTCTACATCAGTTTGGCTGCTTGTTGAGTAACAATTTTTATAATGCCTGAAATATTAGAACTTAAGGGATCAGGAAGATTTCATTTTTTGCAGACACTAAGAACTGATATAAATTTTCCTAAGTGCAGTGGATTCTGGTTAAATGGAACCTCAGTTACAAGGAATAGCCACTTAGTAGAACCAATTGTGAAGGAACAAAACCAAAATTATATGTAATATTTTATCCTTTTTATGCTAATCTGTTTAAAAGCAATGACTGCTTATAGGGACCAAAATTTGTGGTCCCACTATGGAAAAAAATGTGTCTGAGAGCTGAGAAAATATGATAAAAGGCTTCCAATCAGCACTGAACAAAGTTATTCATGTTCAATAAATCTGAATTAGATATGAAAAAAAGAGAAAAAAAAACAATGCCCCAAACCAAATTCTTTGTTATTATTTATAAAAACATACATAAAACATCTGAAAACTTTCTGAAAAAAGTCATCAACATCTTTTTTTTGTATATTATATGAGGTGCTATTCAAAAGTTTGGGACATGAAATGGTTTCCTGAAAGAAAACAAAAAGAAGAATCACATAGAAAATGAGGTTCTTTACCTCCTGGTGGAGTGATTTTGAGAGATGTGTGAAATGTCTGGTGAGACAAGGGAAACACTAGGTAACTTGATCGATGAACAGATTAATCAATCTGTTCAAATTCATCAACGTTTTGCCTTGTATATGTATATATCTCAGTGTATGTAAAATCAAAAGAATTTGTACTTACCACGTAAAGATAGCCTCCATAGTTGTATGTAGAGCATTCATCCTTCCAGATATTAAAATTCCAACTACATCATCCACCTCTGTCTAGTGAGAGGCTCTTGTTGTGGGGCCAGTAAAGGTGCCCAAGAAGAATTTATATATATGTAATTATATACATATATCAAGTACATTCCCTCAGAGATACATTTGTTTTTTTTTGTTTTGTTTTTTGTTTTTGTTTTTTTTAATATTCCATGTGTCTCCCAAGGTAAAGCCATGATGATATTTTGGGGGTAATGGTTTTTAGATTTTTGCTGTATATCAATGCATAAAAAGAAGCAACAACTGTCACAGCCACACAGTCAGCAACACATTTTACAGATTTTTTATTTACAGGTGGTTCTAGAATCGGACAAAACGGTGTAGAATTCCTTAGAATCAAAGAATTTTGATGTTTTTGTCTTTTGTTTCAATTTGCTTTTTAAAAAATCTTTTAAAAAGCTTTCTCTTTTTTCATGATTTCTTTGTCATTTTTTTTTCAATTTTATTTTTTTTCAATTTTATTTTTTTCATTATTTTAAAAAGCTTTTTTCTGCTTTATCATGATTTTTTGGTCAATTTTTTTGCCTATATTTTTTTGTGTGTGATTTTTTCTTGTTTTAGTTGTGTGAGTTATAAAATTAAAAATAAAACAGAGTTATCCTCCCGTGTTTCTTAATAGAGGTAGGGGGCTAATGTGGGGATCTCCCTTGCCCTCCGAGATGTTACAGATTTTTTAAAAGAAATGAAAAACAATGATGTCTAATGAATGTCTGCAGTTTTAAAAAAAATTAAAAGGGGAAAATGTAGACAGGTATGCCACTTAAATCTTATATATTTCACAAGGACACAAACTGAACTGATTTGAGATGAGAATGACTTGCCCAAGGTCAACATGGCTGCACTTCTAAGCTCAACAAAAAACATCAATTGTCAAACCAGAAAATATGATTGAAGGCTATTGTATTTTTTTTTAGTAAGACTCAAACTGCAACTCATTAAAATTGCATTTAGTTTGTTTAAGTTCTGAAAGTATGCTATACTGAAACTTAATGTTGTCAGAGTCACCAGCTATTGTCTAACCAAGAAATGGTCCAACAAAGAAATAAAAATAAAATAATCCAAGAATACATCTTTCTTTTTTTTTATAACCAGTATGCTATTAAATACTTTCTTAGGGTATGCCTTAAACTCCAGTAACACAAGAACATCAGGGATTCTTTAATGAAAATGTATATGTAGACTTAATAAATATGTTTATTAAAATGTTCTCCTATTTTTATCTTAAAACAAATTAGTCTGTAATTCAAACAAATAAAACATCTTCCCTCCTTCTGATCTTTTTGTGGGAAGAAAAAACAAATATAGATACTGCTTTCTTTCTTTTTAAATTAATAATCACAGATTGAATTCAGAGGGGGGAAAAAAGAGATTTGAAGGTGTATTTTTAAGGCAACTATTTCATTAAAAAAATAAGTTTCCTTTTTCTACTCTCTTATTATAATTGTTTCTTCTATTTTTAATTTACCTCCTGATTGAATCCAAATCTCACAAAAATAACCAACACAGGTTAAAGAAGATCCAGGAATGTATTTCTTAATGTTTGATAATTAAACAAATTATTAATTAAAATTATAATTCCCAATCTTTCTCTAAATTATAAATGAAACTAATGCCAACATCAAAAAAGAAAATCGTTCACAATAAAAAAATAATTTTTAAGGATTGTCAGAGATTATATTCAAAACCAGAGATCCATTGTTAATATTAGTTTCTTTATTCTTGAAAATGTTTTTAGTTTGAAGACTAAATTGTCTATTTTGATAGTTTTTATAGCATTATTATGGGTAACAATAGATTTTTCATCATGTAAAGCATGATGAAGAGGGAGTCCATTTTCTTTTTTCATTTTTCTTTGAATCAAGTTCAAGAATTGTCAAAAATTCTGAACAACTTGTGCAAACCCTATGTTTATCTTGCACAAGGCAACAACAGTAGAGCCCCTAGTGAGACTCAAACTCACTTGCAATGGCCTATAAGATTAGCTAGGTAAACATTGCTGGAAGGAAGGTCGGAGGGATTGAAGGAAGGAAGGAGGGATGACAGGAATTTTTAAAAGAGACTCCTCTGTTGTAGAAATCATCCAGAAAGATATCAAGTTTATCTATTGATAGATATTAATTTGTCATTTAATAGTAATGGAGAAAGGATAAACATTTTAGCTTCTAATTGACCCAATTTTAGTAATCTGATAAATAGTTAATTGTATGACTATTGTATGGTCCAAGCCCCAAGGATGGAACTTTTAACATTGTGGTTTTGAGAACACCACAGTATCATACCTGTAAGTTTGGTTAATTATCTAAGGTAGATAGATATCTAGGTACATGAAGATAGTAATTGATGATGCATCATTTTTACCTTCATTATTTTGGACGGAGAAATCATAATCTGGGATTCATGTCCCTATCTGCCAATGGAAATCTACAGAGCAGTTAGAACTTAAGTTACAGTGGCAGTCAAAAAATAAATGAACAAAAAATAAAGTATGTGTGTGTGGGAAATTCTATCTCATCCTTATTTTCTAGAAGTGGTTCTATGGAGTTCAAAAACAATGTTGGCCATGTTGGTGGAAAGGTGTAGTTCTGGAGTATCCTTATCTTTTACAACCTTTTTTTTGTGGTGGTGGGGATTCTAAGGAGGTCAAAACTAATGTTGTCTTTGTGTTGGCTATTTGTTTTTTGACAGGACAAAGATTCAAGATGAAAGCTTAAAAGCTGGTTGATATTCAACTTGACGTTGCTTTCTCGAAAGAAATTCAAAGAAAAAAGAAAATGCTCATAACTTCTCTGAAGACCATGAAGATTGATGAAATATGTATCCAAAATGGCTAATATTAAAATCCTGGTGTTTTTTGTTGTTGATGTTGTTGTTGTTGTCAACCCTCAGAGAAGGTTAATGTCCATGACTTTGGGTAGGCTCCCTTTATCAGATACAGAGCTAGATTCAAAGGTAGTTAATGCACAAAGTATAATTTCTGGTAATTTTCATTTAAAACAAAAAGAAAGCTAATGCTCTGTCTTCTTGAATTTAATAGCATCAAATTCCAAGTTAGAATCAAATGCAGAATACTGGATAATTGTCTTGAACTCTTAGGTTGTTGAAGGAATTCAAGGCCTAGAACTCATATCTGGTTAAATGTAGACCCAAGGTGTGAAACTCCATTGTGTTTATATTTCATTGCAGAAGATTTTAATAATTTTAAGCAATCCAAGCTTGTGATATTAACATCTTGCATTTGATCTTAATGCATTTTAGATGTAGTCATATTGGTGTAAGATCAAACCTGAATCATTTTAAAAAGGTGATCCTTCAAATTTAGCTTGAATTTCCAAGAACTGATTTCAAATCTTTAGTTATCCCACAATGATCTGGGAAATGATATCCAATTTAATTTCCAAATTCTTTTTGAAGGAATTCCAGTAAATGCTAGTAGCAAAATCCTTCTACAAAACCACAAAGATTTGAAGGTGTACCATATTAGTGTAAGACAATATTTGCCTCTCTTTTCTGTGTGATCCTTCTGCAGTACCTGAATACAGTGAGACAGTATTGCCGATAACATGTTGCAGATCTTCTGAATTTGGTAAAAATAGATCCAAGACAAGAATAAGAAGGCTTGCAGTAGACTGGAACTCCTGAGTTTGAATTATACTGTAGCAATGTAGATTTTGGGAGTTGGTTCTTCTATTACTGGTTTTCCTTGTAAGAAAGCCAATAGACATTGTTGTCAGGTTGGATTTTTGTGAGTTATTAGATACTCTTTGTTGTTTTTTTTTTCTTTTAAAAAGGTAAATTTTCCTTCTTTTTTAAAAATTAAATTGAATGACATTGTATTTTATCATTCAAAGATTTATATTAGATATTTTGTGTGCAATACGGATTCTTTTTTTGTTGTTCTATGCCTCTCTTTATTTTTTTCCCTTTTTTTTTAACCCCAGAGTGAGAGAACATCAGAAGGGGTTGGGGACAAAGATCTTAATGCATTTTAGATGTAGTCGTATTGGTGTAAGATCAAACCATGAATTTGTTTTAAAAAGGTGATCCTTCAAATTTAGCTTTTATTTCCAAGAACTGATTTCAAATCTTTAGTTGTCCCACAATGATCTGGGAAATGATATCCAATTCAATTTCCAAATTCTTTTTGAAGGAATTCCAGTAAATGCTCGTAATATTCAAAGATTTATATTAGATATTTGTGTGCAATACGCATTCTTTTTTTGTTGTTGTTCTATGCCTCTATTTATTTTTTTTCTCCTTTTTTTTAACCCCAGAGTGAGAGAACATTAGAAGTGGGGTCAAAGTAGGATTAGTGCCCTGCCCACATTTGAACATGTTTCCTAGATTTTACAGGACTTGCCAAAAAGAAGTGATGTGATTGCATGATTCTAAAAATAGTTGAAGATGAATACTGAGATTCCACAAACTCCATTATCGATGCTGGAGCAGCAGGAATTTCCAAATGCAGCTCGTTTCTCCGGCATCTTTTTGAGAAGAGTAAACGTAGATCCATCATGCTTATTTTCCATTCCAGGAGATATCAATAATTTTAAGCAATCCAAGCAAATATGCGATGTTGAAATCTTGGATTTGATTTTGACTTTTCCAAGATTGATCATACTGGTACAAGATAGATTAAATCCCCACTTGAAATTCAATTTCTTTTTTTTTTTCAAGCAGGAATTCAAGAAAGAGGATATTCCTAATTAGGCATCAAATGAGCACAGAACTGAACAGGATCCAAAATGGAAAGGTGCTGCTCTTAGACAAGGTAATTCATACCTTATTCTATAAGCAATTTTTTGTTTTGTTCTTGTTCTTGGTTGTTTTTTTTTATTTTTAAAAATTTTTTCATGAAGGATGTGTTGTTTTGAATTTGTGTGTATATGTGTGCATTTTTTTTTTTTTCCTTTTTTTAAAAAAATCCATATATTGAATACATCTCATTTTATAATATTTATACATTAAAAGGATTCTTTTTTTTTTTTTTCTTTTGCTTTTCAATGAAGGACATAAAAATGAGGAGAAGGGTGTTGCCTATAGCCTGGATATCAGCCAGGCATCACGAATCATAGGAGACATACGTGAAGAGAAGCAAATATGCAATCACAGTGGCTGATGTGGGGTTTTTTTTTAACAGAATTGTCGTTTCCTTAATTCTGCATAAATCTGAAAAAAAAGGTGCTTCTTTTTAAAACATTTTTCAAATTTTTATATTTAATATACTTTTTTTCTCCTCAAAGACAGCAATACATATCATTTAAGACATATCTACACTACCTGTATACTGAGATTTTTTTTGGGGGGGTCAGGGAAAAATGGCTCAATTTTTTTCACACACCACAGCAGAAAACAATTCTTTCCCCTTTTCTTGCTCTGCTGAGTCAAAGCTTTCCTTCTCTGAGGTGAGCCACGGTTAATATACCTCACCATCTTGGCACCGGGGACAGAACTCCAGACCTTGAAGCCTGTAGTTCAATGCTCTACCCACTGAGCTATCACCCCATACATGTATCAAATCAGTCATTAATTATTGATACTAATATCTTCTTTTTAATTTTTTTGATACATGATAATTTTTTCATGATACATCCTTTTTTCTTTTTTTTTTAAAAACAAGGATTGGTATCTAAATTCTTTTTTTTTCCTTTTCTTTAATCTTGATATCTCAAGATATTATATAAATAAGATGTTGCTGTTAAAACCAACATTGCCTTTTCTGTGTTTTTTTTTTAAATTTCTTTTCAATGTTGAATGAGGGCAAAAGCAATTCTGCTTTGATCTTCTCCATACTTTTTTTTTTTTAAAGAGATTTAGTCCTCATTTCAAACTACCTTTTGAAATTTGTTGGTTTATTCAACTCAGGGTTGCTGCTTCTCTATTAGGATTAGGGATGCTGCTGAACATGGTTTTAGTTAATAGCAGCCATATTAAGCAGAACAGTAGCGCTTTTAAAAAACATTTTTTTTTACATTATTTCCAGAAAGCAGATGAGATCCACGTGCCAACAGATAGCCAGTCAATCAAGCAAACAGACTGACATTTGTGTATCTAAGATGGTTGGTACTACTTTCCAACTGTGCCATGATCCACAGTGTTACAGGCAATTAATGTAAAATCCTTTCCGAGCTTAAAATCTCAGGCAAAATACGGCTGCATCTGAAATCAGAAAATAAAATTATTAGTTACATCTATATTGTAATGATCCAACTTCTGTATGCTTGTATGTTTGATACCCTAACACAGCAAAAATGGCATGTAGTGAGATTTTTGTTAGCACAATGCTGTTAAAATGCTCTAACTTAATAAAAATAATAAAGCAGTTTCAAGTCCAATTTGCAACTTAATATTATTAATGTATGGTGTGTGTTCATGCTCACCATGATAATCTATCTCTTGTAATAGTGGGGTCCAGGTATATATTTAATGCGTAAAAGTTATTTCCCTTGCAAGATTTTCTTTTTCTTAAATTTGGTAGACACGAAAAATCCCTTATGAAACACACAATAATTTTATCAAAAAACAATTATTTATTTTAATGCAAAACAATTCAATAACAATAATTGGATACACAATTTTATACAATGTTATCTAATAATTTATTTTAATAGTTTATTTTAAAAAAACAAAATATAATAATTTATTTTAATACAAAACAATTCAATAACAATAATTTGATAAACAATTTTATACAATGTTATCTAATAATTTATTTTAATAGTTCATTTTAATACTATAATGCAAAGGGGATAATCTACATTATAATGATCCATTTTCTAAAGAGATAAAACTCCAGGTATATCAAATGCTAATTATAGAGAAGTTTCCCTTATTTATTTGCAAATAATTTTAATACAAATTCTATTAATAGGAAGTGACATGACATTGAGCTGGTTACCAAGTGTAATAATTCAGTATTTTTAACAAATTCTTTCAAAAGTCGTAATTATCACTGAGTTATAACTATAAAATTTCAAGTTGAGTGCCGAATTTATATTTCTTGGTATAAATATTATTATATTACTGCTACTACACCAACACTTTTATCATAAATAATGTTATTAATAAATTTATTATGTAAATAGTTATTATTAATAAATAATTTAAGACAGTCATTATTATAAATACTTTGTACAATTAATAAACAATGATAAATAAAAATACCAAGAAATGTTAGACAGGTTACAGAGGAGTGCTACCAAACTGGTGCCACTACTAAAAGACCTGCCATATGAAGACTGACTGAGAATACTACAGCTTCCCACTCTACAATACAGAAGATTGAGAAGTGACCTTATACACATTTACAAAATAACACACAGCATAGTAAAAATGGACACGGATACTCATTGTAAGATATGCAAACAGTAAAGTAAACGCATGCTACAAAGAAAACTAAGAACAACAAACAGAAGACATAGTCACAAATACCAAATACACCACCACCCTGGTATTAAATACTGGAACTCTATTTCTGCTAACATGTTTAAAAACAACCTATCAAAATAAACTAGCTTACCAAACAAGTATAACAATTTCTAAAATACTCACACCTAATCTTTAAGATGTATCTTCAGTTGTTAATATTGTGATATAATCAATTTGTATAATAAATTTAAGATTATAATGATAATGACAATTTTATCAGTGATGTAAATTTATATTTTCAATATTACTACCACTACAAAAAGAAGATGAATAACCCAGTTTTCTTTTCACCATTTTCTCAATTAGTAAAATATACAAGCAAGAATTACCTCCCTTTGTACTAAGGGACAGAATTGCTTGAAATTGACAATGATTCTAAACGATTTTAAAAGTAGTACTTAAATATACATACCTGTAAAATCAAGATAGCTATAAAATACTATTATACAAGAAGAAGAAAATAAGAGATTTATTCCACAAAGTTTTTCTTTGTTTGAAGACATCTTAATTATTCATAACTTGTCTTTGAAGAAAGCAACATCTTATTAGAAAATAAAGGTTCTATTGACATAAAATGATTTATATATATATGTATATAGACTAAAAGGTTTTATTATTATTACCAAGCTACTTAATACAGTTATGTGACACAAAGTATATAATAACTGGTCCAGTTACTATTAAAATAATTAAATATAAACAAAAAGCCTTAGAATGTGTAATTGAAAAGAAGAAATGTTTGAATGAAATTCTGATTACCTCCCTTTAAATATATATCACAAATACTGTTGAGTCATGGAGACCAATTTAATAAAAGCCATACTGAAGTCAAAGATTTTTTTTTCATCTTTTTTAAAGATGTTTAAAAAATCAGAAATTTGTAAATCTCTTTGAAACAAGTGAATCATTTGTGTATTGCAAATTTCTATCCAACCCTTAAGTTACTGATACTATTGTTCGGACTGAGATCCTCATCT
>VCCN01005407.1:642130-659713 GCA_006491835.1 Architeuthis dux | reverse complement strand
TTATCCTTTCATACACCATATATATGTATGTATGTATATATACACACACATTAATATATGTATGCAAATAAATATATAAATATAAGTACAAATGCATATGGCCATATATTCATACATACATAGCTATATTTAATCAATTTTTTTAAATTCCAGAATCTCTCTCTCTCTTTGTACAAATGATTGCTTTCTCTCTGCTGCCTGACCCCAGCCAAATGGTAGAGAAAATCATATTTCTCTGTGCGCACCTCCACTTTGTTCGTCTTCCAAGATGATTCAATAAGGATGGCCTAAAGGAACTAAATGGATTGCATTTGCTCGTCCATTAGTACTTTATTCCCCACTTCTCCTGCGGGTGGATAAAGGGTGGCTGAGTGGGAGAGGAAAGTCTTAAATTCAGGTAGGCCCATACCAAAGTTACTATTGGAGAGTGATCGTGGGTTTGTGCACAAAGGAGTATATGTCTAAACCTTTCCCAATGCGAAACCCCTCTCTAAATTGATTAAAATCCCGTCTGACGATGGCAGTGAAGGGGAGTTAATTGAAAGGTCATAAATGAGTACACAGTGAACCTAAGAATCAGTAGATTGAGTACGTCATTCATAAAAATCCTAATCTAAAATGCGGGAGGCAGGGTTCTGTGTGTTTAATTGAGTGTGTATAGATAATGCATATAACAACTCCCTCTGGCCTTAGACGAATGTATAATACAAGTATCCCCCGCTTTAGATCACTTCATCTTTATGAAAGACCATCAACCAAAACTGTCAACATAGATTTCTTTAGTTTTCAGGTCGGTCTGGTTGGCTATGTATGTACGTATCACGCACACAGGCCACACCAATGGAGCTATAGGGGGCTGAAAATTTAAACATTTACGGCTGCATAATACCAGCCATGACTTATGGATGCGAAACGTGGAAATTAACAAAACGAGCTGAAAACCAACTTAGAATAGCATAGAGAGCCATGGAAAGAGCAATGCTAGGGATAACTCTAAGAGATAGAAAAAGATCAACATGGATCAGAGAAAGGACTAGAGTGAAGGATATTATGCAACTAATTAAACAGCAAAAATGGAGATGGGCTGGCCACCTAGCAAGAAGAGATGACAATAGATAGGGGAAAAGACTAACCGATTGGTGTCCATAGGATAGTAAAAGAAGTAGAAAAAGACCAGACACAAGATGGAGAGACGAGATAGAAAGGTTTGCTGGTAAGACTTGGCAGAGACTAGCATAAGATAGGTTGTTATGGAAGGAAATGGGAAAGGCCTTTGTCCAGCAGTGCACTTATAACGGCTGATGATGATGATGATGATGTCTAGAAAAAACATTTATTTTTTTTTGTTGAAAATTCCACCCCCCTAAATAGGTTTTTTAGTGGGGGGTTCAATTTTCAATGTATGTTTATGTTAAATTGATCCCCAGTTTGTGTTCAGCAGCTTTTAGAAAATTTCATACTTCTTTACTGATCACTGCCCAACAAAAAAATTGGAAAAAGGGGTGATCAATGAATAAGATACTTCTCTTGCCTTTTGTTGGATTATTAAAAAGTCCAAAACACAAACTATGGGACCAATTTAGCATAAACTTACATTGCAAATTACCCCCCCCCCCCCACTAAAAACCTATTTAGGAGGAATTTTAAAAAAATATTAAGGTTTAAATATTAATATTTTCAGCCATCTAGCTCCATTGGTGTGGCATGTACGGATGATACATATATAGCCAGCCAGCAAGCCCTACTTAAAAACTGAAGAAACCTATGTTGACAATTTTGGTTGATGGTTTCTAATAATAAACTGCTTGGTTGGTTAGTTTGTTCTGTATTTCTCAACAGTGCAAGAAGTCTGTGTTCAAGTACAGTTGAAGGCCAGAATATTGAATGCTGATTTTCAAAGCAAACCAGTGTCCACTTTTGAAAGACGGCTGAAAAACAGTCTTCATACTTGTGTTTCCTCTCATTGGACCTTGTACCTTAATAAACTATGCTTAGTAAATATCAGTAATAATGATAAACTCAATATTTGAAGAAAGAAAAAAAATGAATATTTTCTACGGCTAAAAATTGAACCTAAATTACATTTCAGATGTTGGCAAAGCAAAGTGGATATTTTTAAGCTGCACTCAAAATAGTTTTCATTTAAATCATCCATTGGCTCTCTGGGTAGATAAAAATAAAAATTGTTATTGAATTCATAGAAATGATCTATATATATATATGTATATATATGTATTATGTATTGATATTTCAGCTTAGTTTTGACCTTTTACTGATTTACCTTAAATCAAAGATTCAACAACCACCAGGTCAATCTAAAAATACACAAGTGATATGAAGTGGCTTACAAAACTGACATAATTATTATAAATAAATTACATTGTCAAAGTTAAAAGATGAATGAAGAAACATCTGAGCTCCCCTTCAACTATAAAATTAGTCTTTAGAAACAACATATTTTTGCTAGGTCATCATTGAACTGGTCTTTTTCTGATACTCTAATCACTGATCTTATAAGAAGTTTAATCATTGCCTACCACTATATGACTGAATCTCTAAATATAGCTCAACATTTTGGGATGGAATTGCATAATTCAGGAGTTCTCAAACTGTGGTATGCAAGAGAAATTATGGGAGCACACAAGTGTAAAAACACTGAAATTTGTAATAATCATAACCAATTAAAACAAATTTCATGTAAGTCTGTCAATTGAGAATTATATGCAGATGTGTCTCTTTGAAACTGTGCCTAGAATTGAGTTACTCGTTGAAAAGAGCCAAGCTCATCTTGTAACGTTATCACCTTCTTAGGAGGTTGGCGACAAACGTTCAACAACAGTTGGTTGTTTTGTCACTCCTTGTTGTGGACGATGTCTGGGTGCACAATGTATCCGTGAAGACGGAGGTTGGTCTCTGGAAAGAATTGGCCTGGAACGTAATGAAGGATCAAGATGATTTTTCTTGTAAAAGAATATACTGTTTATTCGTAATTCCACAGAAATTTTTGTCAAACAGATATTCCTATAAAATTGTGAGGGTGGCTTCGGAGGTGACCACTCAATCCGTAGCTGTGGGACACTCTGTTTTGTCTTCGCTCTGTCAGTCTCATTTATAGTGTGGTTGTTTATAGATTCTAAAGGTTAAATTAATTCTTCTTGTTTAGTATGTATATTTTGAATTTTGGCTATTTTGAATTCACCCGTGCTCGTTTATTAAACAGATTTCTATTTTTAGTGCAAGGGAGGGTGGTTAGGGGACCCAGTACATTGCTTTGTCCAAAGGCCTTAAATATTTTTAAGATGGCCCTGCCGGACAGGACAGAAAGGTACACTGGAAGAATAAGTTTGAGAACCCCTGGTATAACTTATAACCTCCATCCTAATGCTACTATAGTTGCCCATGTTATATTTTCAAATTCAGAGAGTGTCATTTGTCTATTATCTAAGATTGAGCCATAAGTCTTGTAGCCTCAAGCCCAAGGCTTTGATCACTGGGGTACTTAATTACAACATTATTCTTGTAAGCAGAACTATCATCATTGATCTCATTTTTGCAAGTCTTCTTTCAGTTCCTTTATGGCATTTTGTATTGAACCATAGACCCAATGGCTCTTCATTCAAGGGCTGAGCCAGAGAGCTGTCACATCGCCAAATCATTGGTCTAAAAAGATGCAAGCATTATTAAGTGGATGATGATAGTGTCATTAATATTCACAAGAACTAAACAGCAATATCAAGGAATTATTAATAAAACAATGAACAGAACTCTGTTTTTCTTCTTTTTTTTTCACATTATTCTGAAAATCAATTTTCAGAAAATCTTGAAAATGATGATAAATTTCAAAAACTAAAATACTTTGCTGCAGCAGCAAAGAAAACCACGTGTAGTTTTATTTCAGTTAAATATGTCTCCTCAAAACAGCAAAAACAAAATCAAGAGAAATTAAAAACAGAAATAAAAATGAAGTCCAGCATTTATTAAATGAATCTCTTCTCAACTATTATCAGAAATAATGAAGCAAGCATCCATTAATGATAATTATACTATAATTAGTATCTTTATATGAATAATGGTGGCATTGTGTGTATGAGAGAGAGAGAGAGAAAGAGGAGACAGTTGCAAAGCAATGCAGACAGAGGTGTTATTAAGAATCAGGTGATGTCAAGTGAAGCACATAGAACAGTAGTAGGAATCATTGCCTGAAAAATGGCTCCTAGGTTTGCAGCAAATTATCAAAGATATTTTCAGGGTTTTAACCATTCCAATTCCAAATAGATTCTGTAGAAGAGAAAGGTCCCAGAAGTTAAGGAGAGATATAATTAGGAAATACACTGATTTCATTTTGCAAAATGTGAGCTTTTTTTTCCTTTCTTGTAAATATTGACTGAAGAGTTTTTGTGCAAACAATGGAGTCAAAAAACTCAAAATTTGTGTGTGTTTATCTATTTCTAAAATATTGAGAAAACTTATGTCCGTGGTCATCAAAATAAAATGATACATTAGAAACCGTCAAGCAAAACTGTCAACATAGATTTCTTCAGTTCTTAAGTGAGTCTGGCTGGCTGGCTATGTATATATGTATGTATCTTGCCAATGGAGCTAGAGGACTGAAAATTTAAACATTTACACCTTGTTATGACTAGAAAAAACTTTTTAGAAACCGTCACCCAAAGATTTCACCAAAACTGTCAACATAGGTTGCTTCAGTTTTCAAGTTGTGCCGGCTGGCTGGCTATGTATGTATGTATCACATGTACATGCCACAATGAAGCTAGAGGGCTGAAAATTTAAACATTTACTTCTTATTATGTCTAGAAAAAACGGGTTTTTTGTTTTTTTAACTCCCCCCCCCCAATAGGTTTTCAGTAGAGAGTTCAATTTGCAATGTAATTGTATGCTAAATTGATCCCTTAGTTTTTATCTGGTAGCATTCATGTTTGTTTTTTGAAAACCTTTCAATAAAAGGTGAGAGAAGTAACTTATTCATTGATCACCCTTTTTGCCAAAAGATGTTGGTCATCTGACAGTTTCTATTGAGTGACTAACCAGACCTGTTTTTTTTGTTGTTTTTTGACGGTTTATACTTATTATTAACCCCTTGAACACTAAAACTTGACCACCTGAAAATTCATTATCCCTGGACATTTTGGGCAAATTTCACCATTTCAGAACTGCCAATCACCAATGAAGAGCAACAAATGGCTAGTACAATTCAAATAGTTCTTCAGACAATTGAACTCCTTCTTGTTGTTTGTGTTGTTAACACAACATTTCGGCTGATCCATTCTTCGGCCTTCCTCAGGTGTGATATTGAAGCAGAAGCCACATTGTGTTGTCTCTTGTCTGACTAATGCATTCAGACGACATGTTGATATGAGCTGCCTCTTTGATTTTTCTCTACTTCCAACAGCATTCTCTGACAATAATCTGGACTTCCTCTCAAAGAGGAAAGTGGTCGTCTTTCTCTTTCCAGATATGGTCAGCTATTCCAGATTGACAGAGAACGCTGTTGGAAACAGAAAAAAATCAAAGAGGCAGCTCATATCAACATGTTGACTGAATGCTTTAGTCAGACAAGTGCGAAGTTCAACCTGATGTGGCTTCCGCTGCTCAACAGGCCCAAACCCGACAAGACAAGGATAAAGAAACACCCAAATCCTACGTTATAAGGGTTACCTCCTTTGAAATTAAAAACTTCTGTTTACCCCATCACACTCGGATATTACACCTGGGGAAGGCCGAAGAATGGATTGGTCAAAAACGTTGTGTTAACAACACAAACAAGAAGACGGATTTCTGACAATCAAAGAAAATGTTATCAAGAAAATAATGATGTAATAAAAAAAGATAGGTCTGGTTAGTCACACAATAGAAACTGTTATGTGATCAATGACTTTTGGCAGCATGCTGGGTTGAAGGGTGATCAATTAAAAAAGTCTGAATTTTTTTATTGCCAGGAGATTAAAGCAGGTGAACATGAGGGAAGAAGAGAATAACAAAGAGAACAGGTCTGGTTAGTCACTCAGTAGAAATGCCGTGTTGGGGGTGATCAATTAAAAAAATTGGAAAAAGGGGTGGTGAATGAATAAGTTACTTCTCTCGCCTTTTGTTGGGCAGCGATCACTAAAAAAGTTAGAATTTTCAAAAAATGCTGCCTGACACAAACTAAGGGACCAATGTAGGATAAACTTACATTGCAAATTGAAACCACCACTAAAAACCTATTTAGGAGGGATGGATTTTCAAAAAACAAAAGAAACGTTTTTTTCTAGACATCTTCGCTCATACCAGGAATCAAACCCAAGTTGGAGGCCACCTGAAGGCTCCTGTTTCTTATTTCTACTAACCTTTTGAATAGGGGTGGGTACAACTGGATTACGGCACTGGTATTCCATGATGGTCACCCATCTAAGTAATGACCAGGCTTGATGTTGCTTAACTTCAGTGATCTTACTCAATATAAAAACGACTAAGTTTGGTGATCATATGAGAACCGGTGGGTCCAGCACAATTTGACCAAACTTTCTATACATAATAAGGAGTTTATAGCTCACATACTGACCCTATCTAAACCACACCAGCCCACAGCCCCATAGGTAACTTCCAACCGAACAAGCTAGGTCACCCAAACATACAAAACACCCTTCATTTCATTTCTACTACACAGCATGGATGGTTCACATCTCTGCTAAGTTTAAATTTCTTCTGATGATGTCGTTCGCAACGATGAAATGCATAAAGATTTATCTTCATGATAATAAATATGTTTGAGACGTAACACGCTTTTCTCAATCTTTCTTTTACACATTGTCTAATCAAATCTACCACATAATAAGTAAATGTTTAAATTTTCCTCTAGCTTCATTGGTGCAGCCTGTACACACGATACATACATAGCCAGTCATCTAGACCAACTTAAAAACTGAAGAAACCTATGTTGACAGTTTTGTGACAGTTTTGGTTGATGTTTTCTAATAAGAATAAGACAAAAAGAAAGATAGAAGGGAAAGAACAAACAGTGTCAGGAATAAGCTATAAAAACAAAATGGAAAGGCCAGGAATAGCCATGATTTTATGAAATCAATTGGATAACTTTTTTTATTTCTTTTTTAAAGAAAATCATTCCTGATAAAAGCAAACGAAAATAATTTTTAAAAATGGCAAAAGAGGAATGAAATTACAATGAACACTTATCAAGAAATAAAAACAGGTCTGGTTGGTCACTCAATAGAAACAATCATGTGACCAATGTCTTTTGGCAGCATGCTGTGTTGGGGTGATCAATTAAAAAAAGGGTGATTAATGAATAAGTTATTTCTCTCACCTTTTGTTAGATCACTAAAAAGTCTGAATTTTCAAAAAAATCAACCGGACACAAACTAAGGGATCAATTTAGCATAAACCTAGATTGTAAATTGAACCCCATGCTAAAGATCTATTTAAAGGGGATTTGAAAAAAAAAAGAAACGTTTTTTCTAGATGAAGCTAGAGGGCTGAAAATTTCAATATTTATTCCTTATTAAGGAATAAATATTGAAATTTTCAGCCCTCTAGCTTCATTGGTGCAGCCTGTACACGTGAAACATACATACATACATAGCCAGCCGAACCAACTCAAAAACTGAAGAAACCTATTTTGACAGTTTTGGTGACAGTTTTGATTGACGGTTTCTAATAAACAAACATATCAGAACAATAAAAAACCCAAAAAACAAACTCATCATCCACCCTGGAGGTGGGTAGGGGGTTGGGGTGTCGATAATAAATACAAGCCAATGGATTTTACCCTCCTTTATCCCTGACTCTGCCACTAAACAGTTCCCACTACCCAACTTGCCACACCATTTCCCTTCCGACTACAATAAATCTAGTGTCATGAAAGGGATAATGAATGCACATAATATCCGTCCAGTGACAGTGCAATATGGTGTTGGCTGTAAAAGATAGCAGGTAAAAGAATTATTGCTAAAGATGTGGCGATCTGATACAAAATATATAACAAAAATAAAAAATGAATATTAAAAAAATAATGAAACAAAGCAGCAAGTCAAGACAGACAAGGAAAAATGGCCGGTGGAAAGATAATGGTGACTACTGAGGTAAGAAAGGAGAAACACTGATGGCCAGAAACAGGGAGGAAAAACAAATAACTATGGGTTGAAAAAGCAAAAATAATCAGGAGGAGAGGCAAAGAAATCAAGAAAATAATGTTGATGATACAGAGGAAAAAGATTTGTAGAAAAACAAAAGTGAAGAATAATGAAGGGGAGAATAAAAAAGAAAGCAAAAATGGCGGGAAAAAAAAAAGGATCAGGAAGAACAGAAAAAAGGACTACTACTATTATATTGATGATATGGAAAAGTAATAGAAAAAATAAAGAACGAATTAAATATTAAAAACAAAGGAGATAGGGAGAAAAAGAATAATGGAAATAAGGAAAAGGAAAGAGGATAAGGGATGAAATAATGAGGCCAACACAAAGAAGAAGGAAGCCGAGGAGGAGAAGAAGAAAGCCAAGGAGAGGAAGAAGGAGATAAGAAGATAAGCAAGAAGAAGTCGGAGGAGGAGGCCAAAGAAATGAAGAAGAAGAAAGAAGCCAAGGAAACAAAGAAGAATGTGGAGAAGGACAAGGAAAAGAAGAAGGAGGCCAAGAATACAAAGTAGAAAGCCAACTAGATGAAGTAGAATTCCAACCAGATGAGGTAGAAGGCCAAACAGATGAAGTTGAAGTCCACCCAGATGAAGTTGAAGGCCAAACAGATGAAGTTGAAGTCCAACCAGACAAAGTAGAAGGTCAACTAGACAAAATAGAAGGCCAACCAGATGAAGTAGAAGTCAAACCAGATGAAGTAGAGGTCAAACCAGATGAAATAGAAGTCCAACCAGATGAAGTAGAGGTGAAACCAGATGAAGTAGAAGGCCAACCAGACAAAATAGAAGTCCAACCAGATGAAGTAGAGGTCAAACCAGATGAAGTAGAAGTCCAACCAGACAAAATAGAAGTCAAACCAGATGAAATAGAAGTCCAACCAGATAAAGTAGAAGTCAAACCAGATGAAGTAAACGGCCTACCAGATGAAGTAGAAGGTCAACCAGACGAAATAGAAGTCAAACCAGACAAAATAAAAGTCCAACCAGATGAGGTAGAAGACCAAACAGACAGTAGAATTCCAACCAGATAAAATAGAAGGCCAACCTGACAATGTAAAATAAGGCTAACCAGACAAAGGAGAGGAAGAAAAGGGCCAAAAAAGGCAGCTCATTGCAGAATAGTAATTGTTTCCCCATGTGGAGATAGAGATGAAACTGTCAGTCATATAATAAATGAATACATCAAATTAGCCCGGAAGTACAAAACTAGACATGACTGTGCAGGTGGCTGATGGGGTGAGGGTTAAAGATCCATTGGCAAATTCAGAAACTATCCTGGAAAAATAAAATTGTGAAATTCTATTGGACTTTGAAATTTAAATGGATCACCCAATTCCGGCCAAAAGACCCGTCCTTGTAAACAAGGTGAAAATGGAAGAAATAAAGTAAAAAAGATAATAAAACAAGATGAAAAATGAAAAGTCAAAAATATACAGGATTATCATTCCAAGGAAAATTATGTGTTGGGGGCGATCAATTAAAAAGTTGGAAAAACAGGTGATCAATTAATACGTTACTTCTCTTGCCTTTTGTTGAAAAAAAGGTCTGAATTTTAAAAAAATAATCTGGCACAAACTAGTGACCAATTTAGCATAAACTTACATTGTATATTGAACCCCCTCTAAAAACCTATTTATGGGTGAATTTTCAAAAAAAACAAAAAAAACATTTTCCCTACTCATTGAGGGGAGTGTATGTGCAAAATTTCAAGTTTCTACTATAAATGCTGGGCGAAGTCCAGATATATAGATAGATACATATATAGATACATAGATAGATACATAGATACATATAAATGTCAGAACACATGAAAAAGCTAAACCCAGCAATAAATCAGTTTTGTTTAATTTGTGCTACAATGTTACATTTTTCTACACACATACACATAAACACACACATATACTATATAAGAAAGAGAGAGACCTTCAGTGAATGGCTGTACCGCTGCGTATATACTGTTGTGAATGTGTGAATATACACGTATATGTGTGTATTTGTTCTTGTATTCGTATTTATAGATTCACAAAACTAATATACAAAGTTTGATCAATAGGTCTGTAGCCTGACAAAGTTATTAGCTGAATTTTGATCTGAAATTTCCAATGTTCGATCTATGTGATTAATGGAGAAGCATTGGGTCAAGTGCATTGACAAAGGAAGGAGAGTATGTTGAAAAATAAGTACTCGTACAAAATAAATGCTTTTTCCATCATTAAGGCTATAGACTTATTGATTTGCCTACCTCTTACATACACATTGATTGATTGAACCAAGTGTTAATCAATAGAAATGAATACAGAAGATATTTTTATTAAAAGGAAAAAAAATGATAAGACAAAAAACACAGGAAAAAAAAGCATAGAGAAAAGTAAAAAAAAGTAGAAGAATGAAAAAAATAGAAAAATAGACATAGAAAAATGTAAGGGAGAATGAGTTTGAGTGGGAGTCACTATGTCACTACACCCAATATTTCCAATATTATTTTCATTCTTTATCTTTGTTTTTTAATCTAAACTTCTTCTCCTGTGTCTTCTTTATCAACTTCATTCATTTTTCTTTCACATCTCTTTCATCTTATCTCTTTCTTTCATTTTCCTTCAGACATTAATTCTGCCTTTATTTGTTTCAATAAAGGCAGAATTAATGTCTGAAAGAAAATGAAAGAAAGAGATAAGATGAAAGAGATGTGAAAGAAAAATGAATGAAGTTGATAAAGAAGACACAGGAGAAGAAGTTTAGATTAAAAAACAAAGATAAAGAATGAAAATAATATTGGAAATATTTGGTGTAGTGACATAGTGACTGTATTAGTTTCTGGTGCAAAAAGAAAACTAGGTTGTGTATGTGCTTCTTGGGATATGGAAGAAAACCACTTTTTCTAAGAAGATGAAAACCCAGGACAAGAAATGAGCTTGTATGAGCAGGAACAGATAAAACTATGAAGGTGTCATCAGTGCCTGTTCCCCTTGATTGATGGTATAAAGGCAGAATGAGATAGGCTCTGAGTTGGGTGTGTGTGTGAGAAAGGGTGAGAAATAAAATGGGGGGGGGGAGAGAGATTGGAAGAAATTGGTGGGCCTGGGATACAGTAAGAATAGTGGTCAGTTAGTTGGTGGAACTGGAATAGGTGAGAGTTCTTTCTCCCCACTTTCTCACCTTGTTCCTTCCATAGTGTAGAATGTTCTGCTCTACCGACTGAGCTAACAAAGTTCTCATGATAGGCAGGAGTCGTAATCCTACACTTTGCTGGCTTCTCTACTGTCACGTTCATATTTTAGATGCAAAATGTGGTTCTCGCCAGTGTGAATGACTGCTATTATATATATATGAGGCTTTTCTAATCTCACGTTCATATTTTAGGCGTGAATATAATGTGGTTCTCTATGTCGACAGAATGAAATCAAATGATGGATAATTTTATATCAAACAGAATATGATAATTATAATGACATTTATTAGTTGAGAAACCTATATTTGCCCGGCGCCGGTGTGAACAACAGCTAAACGTGCAGCCTAAATCATAAATGTGAATAACGATATATATATAATGTCAATGAATGTGTGAATATGCATGTGTAAATTTGTATATATATATATGTTTGTTGTATGGATGTGAGGGAATCCGACAGAATGGTGGATATGGTTAGACAATGTAGAAAAGAAACACCCCAGGGCCACCCACTTCAAAACCCGCACATTGACCCCTTCAAAAAAGTAACACCCCTTTTAACAAACCAGGTCACATGGCATATAATACACAAAACACATCTTGTTTCATTCACAGCACACCACATGGATGACCGCAGAACTCTGCTATGTTCAATTTTCTTCTGAGGATGAAATGCATAAAGATTTATCTTTATGATAATCAACATGTTTGAGATGTAACACGCTTCTCTCATTCTTTCTTTTCCACATTGTCTAACCATATCCACCATACATATATATATATATATATTTCTATATGTACACATTCACAAATACATACACATAGATATGTGTTGAAAAATATAATGAAAGATAGGGTATAGTAATGAGACATTCTGTTCTTATAGAATAAAAAACAACAAAAAAATGAAAAATCAAGAAACAAAAAAAAACAACCTTTAATTCAAAGTTCACTGTCTCATGTGTCCCTGCCATTTTCCCATCCCCCATCAATACCAGCACCCAATGGTGTTTGACTCCTTCTGCACCATCCTATCCTGCCCAGCCACCAAACAAGAAATGATTAAAGAAAGGGAAGAACAAGGAAACAATGCAAAAACTGAGAAGAAAAATAATAAAAAATCAAAAAATACATCCTTAAAACATGAGCAATGGACGACCGTAGCTCAGAAGCTGAAATACATCAACCGGGCAAACATTAAACCGCAAATCTATATCAGCTGTTCAGTCACAGGTTTCTGCACTGATATAATGTCCTGTTCAGTATGAATGACATTTTATTGTGTTCATGAGAATATGTGAACTCTTTGGTTAAGAGGGGGGGGGGGGCAAAGGGGTTAATTTGCCCCAAAATTTATACGGTTTTGCCCTGAATTATACAGATTTGTCCGAAATTTTACTCAGTATGTCCAAATATGGGAGGGTGTCAAATGCTCGCCCATATTTGGGCAAACTGAGTAAAATTTGGACAAATCAGTAAAATTTGGACAAATCAGTAAAATTTGGACAAAATCGTGTAAATTTGGGGGCAAATTAACCCCGACTTCCCCCCAGGTTCGTACACCTATGTTTATTTTGGTCTGTTGATTCCTGCAAAGGAAGTGATGTATTTTAATATCTACTTATATACCGAACAGCAGGATTTTCTTGATTCTCTCTCTGTAACCATGGACTCTTCCATTTTAAGGTAACAATTATGATATAATGTCATATTCGGTATGAATGACATTTTAGAAAGAAATAGAAAAAGATCAACATGGATCAGAGAGAGGACTAGAGTGAAAGATATTATATAACTAATTAAGCAGTGGAGATGGGCTGGCTACCTAGCAAGAAGACATTACAATAGATGGGAGAAAAGACTAAACGATTAGTGCCAATGGGACTGTAAACGAAGTAGGAAAAGAACAGACACAAGATGGAGAGATGAGATAGAAAAGTTTGCCGGTAAGACTTGGCAGAGGCTAGCACAAGATAGGTTGTTATGGAAGGAGATGGGAAAGGCCTTTGTCCAGCAGTGGACATATAATGGCTGATGATCGTACACCTATATTCATGTTGGTCTGCTGATTCCTGCGAGGGATGTGTTGTGTTTTAATATCTACTTATATAATGAACAGTGTGATTTTCTTGGTTCTCTCTCTGTAACCATGGACTCTTCCATTTTAAGGTAACAAGTTTGCTGATAAAAGTATCTCCTACCCACCATTTGAAACAATGGACTCTTCCACTGAAACAATTCATCTCATAGAATTCAAATACAGGTAATGGTTCGCTCCGTGCCATTATAGAGGCAGCGCACACCCTCTTCCTCTCACTCATATACCCCACAACCTCTGATGACTCAGTCTAACATACCATCCTCACCATTTTTGGTGTCTGGGGACGCTCATATAAATTAATGGTAATTGCTTATGAAACGCTTTTAGAGGTATGCTCTACTTTTGGACTGTGGGGAAACCTGTATATTAATCACTGCCACCCACAACACTGGTTTATCGCTGGGTTTAGGTTATTCGTGTTCTGACATTTATATGTAGCTATATATCTATTTATGTATCCGGACTTTGCCAGGCCTAACTGTTCATAGTAGAAACTTGAAATTTTGCACACACACTCCCCGTAATGAGTAGGGAAAATGTTTTTGTTTTGTTTTTTGAAAATTCTCCCCATAAATAGGTTTTTAGAGGGGGCTTCAATATGCAATGTAAGTTTATGCTAAATTGGTCACTAATTTGTGCCTGCGTGTTTTTTTTTAAATATCTGTCTATCTAAGTATCTGGACTTCGCCTAGCATTTATAGAAGTTTATAGGGAGCTTCAATATGCAATGTAAGTTTATACTAAATTGGTCACTAGTTTGTGCTGGCTGTTTTTTTTGAAAATTCAGACCTGTTTTAGTGATCACAGCCCACCAAAAGGCGAGAAAAATAACTTATTCGCTGATCACCCCTTTTTCCAACATTTTAATTGATCACCCCTAACACAGCATATATAGGTGGCAGTGATTCATAATTTCCTCTAAATACCTATTTTCAAAAAACAAAAAAAAACATTTCCCCTACTCATTGAGGGGAGTGTGAGTGCAAAATTTCACATTTCTACTATGAATGGTAAGGGCTGGCAAAGTCCGGCTACATAGATAGATACTTATAAATTTCAGAACGCATGAATAACCTAAACCTAGCAGTAAGCCAGTGTTGTGGGTAGTGGTGATTAACATTCTTTGTAAGACAAAGCATTAGAATATTTTTTTTAGAGAAAGACATCATAAAGGTACTTCAAAAGAATAAGACATCACAAACCATCTTTGTAGTAGAGAAAGGCATTGCAAACCATCTTTAAAGATGAATTCGAAGCAAAAGATTTATGATTGCAATGCAGGGCAAATGACAGAAATTCATTGCAATGTGTTGCTATTGAAGTATGTACACTGGAAATTGTCCACGACAGAATCAGAAATTCATAAGAGATGATTTATGACAGAAACACATTGCAGATAACTGAATAAAGTAAAACACATTGCAAGAATATATTTCTCTGTTTTTTTTATTCTTGTTAGATGAAGTATTATAAATCATTATTATTTAAATTTTATGACTACTTTTTACCTCCATCTTAAATCTTAAATTTTATATATTGCTTTTTGTCGCAACTTTTGCTCAGACTGATTCTGCTCCCAGTTAGGCTTGGTGGGTTCGTGTCCCACCCGAGGCTTTTTCTTTATTTTCCAATCAACGTTATTTTCCAATCAACGTTATTTTCCAATCAACGTTATTTTCCAATCAACGTTATTTAAATTTAAGATGAAGGTAAAAAGTAGTCATATAAATTTAAATAATAATGATTTATAGTACTTCATCTAACAAAAATAAAAACAGAGAAATATATTAAATCCTGTAACTACCAGAAATGTGTTATTTTGAGCTTCTGCTCCCAGTTAGGTTCGGTGGCATAATTGGTAAAGCAGACCTGGCTAAACGGTGCTACCCCTGCCTAGGGGATGTGGGTTTGAGTCCCACCCAAGGTTTTTTTTTCATTTTCCGATCAATGCTATTTGCTCACTGCCGGAGGGTAATCAGTCTGATCAAAAACTAATAAAATTTAAGATGAAGGTAAAAAGTAGTGATAAAAATTTAAATAATAATGATATTGCAAGAACTTTTAACAGAAATGCATTGAAAATAATTCACCCTGGAAATTTATTGCAACAGAAATACTGTCAGAATAGATTTCTGCTTAGACTGCATTTCAAAAGAGATAATTTTCTATAATACTGTGTATCTTTGAATATGAGTCGAGGTTACCTAAAAAGTAGCCTAAAATGAACACCTTGACTTATAGTTGAATCAGTCATAAAGAAAGGAAAAAACTATTTAAGTGAAGTCAAATTTGTGCTTAAAAAGTAACACTGAGTAACACTAATTCCCTCCAAGAACAAAAACCACCAACTTAAAACGGCAAAAATTTAAATAAAAAAATGAAAATTGGTTACATTAACAAATTATTGACCGTGGAGAGCGAAGATAAAAGAAAACCAATATCGGCTCACTCTGGAGCCTACCATGAGAAAAATAAGGAAGGTGATTTTAACTGAAGGTCCTCGTCTTATGCTCACGGTCGACTTATATTCAAAAATGGGTTACAGTACTTTTGTCTACATCACTTTGGTAAACATCAGTTTTGTCTAAATCACTTTGGTCTAAAATCACTTTTGTACGCACAATATCTCCAAAGGTTCTCAATGGGCTAAATGAAAATTTTTTTTTTGATTGAGAGGAAAAGAATTCCAGGATCTGTCCAAACATTTAATAAAAAAAATCTCTCTCAATCAAATAAAAACCCGGGATCCACCCCAAAATCTCATCAATTCTTGCATAGCCCATGCCACCCCCTCCCCCCATTCGACAAAATCTCATTGAAATTCATTGAGAACTTTTGGAGATATTGTTGGGACAAAAGTGATTTTAGACCAAAGTGATTTTAGACCAAAGTGATTTAGACAAAACTGATATTTGCTAAAGTAATGTAGACAAAAGTGCTGTACCCCAAAAGTGATTTTAGACCAAAGTGATTTTACACAAAAGTGATTTAGACAAAAGTGCTGTACCCCTCAAAGATATAAGGTCATTTTTCTTTTTTTCAAAAGTTTTAGAAATGAATAAAACTATTTTTCTGCTGGTGCCTCTGTTGTTTATTCTTGTAGACTTCTTGTGAAGCATAATGCTGCAACCTCCTCCTTTATCCAGGCTTGGGACCAGCTATGGCAACTGTCAAGCTTTAGGTTTTTTTTCTGTCAGAGTAACCTCTTAGATGTATTACCTTACAAGGCTCCAACTGCCCTGCTATTTACCCATAGCTGGGTGGGGGGGAGAAGTGGATTTATGCCTTTCTCAAGGGCGTTAGTGCAAAGTGAATGCAAGCAGCCTCGGCCGAAATTTGAACTTGGTCCGCTAATCCTGTTTTCCGTACAGGTAACCGTTACACCGCTCTGCACCCTCTGCTGGTGCCTCTGTATAACCAGCTGATGTTCTACCACTCACTCATCCCCCCGAACAGGAGTTTAATAAATCCTGCAAACCTAAAAATATCACTTTTGGATGAAGGAATTGAGCGAATCATTTCTGCTGTCATTTGACATTCAAATAATTAGATTTTCTCTGCCTCTGTGGCACTTGCCACATTATTGCTTTTGATGTTTTCCCAGAGAGAATAATCGCTGGTATTCATTAATGATCTTGCTCACTGTCAGTTCCATACACAAAAGCCTTATCAACTCAAGACAATGGTCAATTCCTTTATGCAAATCCTTCTTCTCTGGTCAAGAGATCAGGCTAGCAGACTACCAGACACAGCGGCAGAAACAATAGTGTTATTTTGAAACTTCAACCGCATGTCATCCCTACTGGTACCAAATTCAGGGGCAGATCCAGGATTTTGAGCAGTGTGGGGTCCCATCGAGCACCTTAAATCTTTGCAAATCTAAAAGGATGCTTTTTTCCTTGACACCAGTGACGTCACTGAAATAATTACAAATAAGCAATAAGCACAAAAAGATACTTACATTGAATTTTGAAAGCGCAAAAGATAGTTTTTATTTTTTTCGGAAGAAAGTCTCTTAGTAACTTCGAAAGTTTGTTAGTTTAAAAAAAAGAAAAAAAACTATAAACAACCAAAATTTTTTATCGAATAAATAGTTTTTAATTTTTTCGGAAGGAAATAAATATCTAAAAAACAAAAGAAGATTTCTGATATCAAAAACAA
>VCCN01005407.1:332734-342952 GCA_006491835.1 Architeuthis dux | reverse complement strand
TTTCTATTGAGTGACTAAGCAGACCTGTTTATGTTATTTCTATACTGAAAATGCATTGCCATTAAAATGGTTAGTAAGTTCTTTTTGCTTTATTAAGGCAGTGGAGCCCTAAATTTCATATATCTTTTCTATCTATCTATTGATTTCTAATTTCTGAGTAGCAGGCAGGGCCTTTGAGAGGGGGGTGCAGCCGGTGCATTGCACCGGGACCATGAGGGCCAAAAGGGGCCTGAGGAAGTTAAAGGGGGCCTGAGATTTAATCTTCTATATTGATACAATATGTTCATTGATAAATAGGTTTACCAACGAGTAAATATATAATGGCGTGCTAAAACATGTTTAAATAGTCTTTAGTAGCACTTCTGATTGAACGGAAAATATTTATAATGTTTTACGACCAATGTTTATTAGCTACGTGAACTTGCTGTTTCGATTCTATAAAACCATTATAGTTTATAAAACCATTTTATTCATTTGATTTCTGATCTTCGAAGAGTGAAAGCTACACGCTTCTACTTTGCCTTCACAGACGGCTGAATTTTGAATCCTACCGTAGTGTTATTTGACCGGAATCTGACAATTAGCACTTGGAGTACAGACATTACGTAGCCAATATTAGCTAAAATTGCGTTTTCTGGGCATATCAACTACTGAAATTAAGTGTTGTCTAGAAGTTTATTTAAAACATGTTTAAATAGTATTTAGCAGCACTTCTGATTGAACGGAATATATTTATAATGTTTTATGACCAATGTTTATTAGCTATGTGAACTTGCTGTTTCGATACTATCTGTTGATAAAACCATTTTATTCATTTGACTTCTGATCTTCGAAGAGTGAAAACAATTGCTTTCACAGACGGTCGAATTTTGAATCCTACCGTAGTGTTATTTGACCGAAATCTGACCAATTTGCACTTGGAATCTGAAAATTACGTATTCAGCATTGGCTAAAATTGCTTCTCAGGGTATATCAACTACTGAAATTAAGTGTATTTAAAATATGTTTCAAAAGTTTTGTATGTGATCTTTTAAAGTAATTCTAATTCTGAGTTCTAAAGTTCGATAAAATATATTTTTTTTTATCAGAAATCTAAACCAATTTAATAAATCTAAATAAATCTAACACTTTTGATAAATTGTGCAAGAATGTTCCTCTAATGCGTGTGAGTGTGAGAATGTATCAAAATGTGTGAGACTTGGAAGGTATGTCACCAGTCTATAGAATTCCTGACATCCAACTTATGATGAACAAACAATGATTGCTGGCAAGCAACTGAAGATGTTTTCTTCTTCTGGGGGATCGTATTTGAACTAAACGAAACACAAATAAACAGTGCAGCCTGTGAAGCTTAATATGACACCATCGAACATCTGTCATCTTCTCAAAGACACATCAGAAGCCAGGAAAATACCGACTTGAAAGTTTCAATCTTGTGAGAGGCATGTCGAAACTGGTGATCAGTCGTTGATTGTAATCAGAACTAGTGGCAGGTCTGGTTAGTCACTGAATAGAAACTGTCACGTGACCAACGTCTTTTGGCAGAATGCAGTGTTGGGGGTGATCAAGTAAAAAAATTGGAAAAAGGGGTGATCAATGAATAAATTATTTTTCTAACCTTTTGTCCGTCAATGATCACTAAATAAGTCTGAATTTTCAAAAAAAAAGTGGGCACAAACTAGTGACCAATTTAGCATAGATGTCTTTTGGCAGCGTGCCGTGTTGGGGGTGATCAAGTAAAAGATTGGAAAAAGGTATGATCAATGAATAAATTACTTTTCTCACCTTTTGTCGGGCAATGATCACTAAATAAGTCTGAATTTTCAACAAAAAAAGTGGGCACAAACTAGTGACCAATTTAGCATAAACTCACATTGCATATTGATCTAAAAACCTATTTAGAGGGGGAATTTGCAAAAAACATTTCCCCTACTCATTGATGGGAGTGTGTGTACAAAATTTGAAGTCAATGTCTTTTGGCAGCGTGCCGTGTTGGGGGTGATTAAGTAAAACATTGAAAGACGGGGTGATCAATGAATAAATTACTTCTCTCACCTTTTGTTGGGCTGTGAAAAAGTCTGAATTTTCAAAACAACAAGCTTGCACAAACTAGTGACCAATTTAGCATAAACTTACATTGCATATTGATCCGCCCTCTAAAAACCTATTTAGAGGGGGAATTTTCAAAAAAACATTTTCCCTACTCATTGATGGGAGTGGGTGTGCAGAATTTGAAGTCATGTGACCGAAATCTTTTGGCAGCGTGCTGTGTTGGGGTGATCAAGTAAAACATTGAAAGACGGGGTGATCAATGAATCAGTTACTTCTCTCACCTTTTGTTGGGCTGTGAAAAAGTCTGAATTTTCAAAACAACAAGCTTGCACAAACTAGTGACCAATTTAGCATAAACTTACATTGCATATTGATCCGCCCTCTAAAAACCTATTTAGAGGGGGAATTTTCAAAAAACATTTTCCCTACTCATTAATGGGGGTGGGTGTGCAAAATTTGAAGTCATGTGACCAATGTCTTTTGGCAGCATGCCGTGTTGGTGGCAATCAAGTAAAAAATTGGAAAAAAGGGTGATCAATGAATAAGTTACTCTCACCTGTTGTTGTTGGGCAGTGATCACTACCCCATTTCCCACCCTTCCACAAGTACTTTTGGAGATATCTCGTGAACAGACAGATCTTTCATTAGAAAAAAGAATTACCAAGAAACAATATGAGAAGTTTTTAGGCAGTCATCTTGGTGTCACTCCCTCTGATGGTGTCACCCGGGTGGGGCCGCCCCCTGGTATGCCACTGCTTGAATGTAAACTTTATTCGATTACCAAATTTATTATGATTTTATTGATACATTAATAATTATTTACACTGTTATTCATGTGTTCACACATTTATATCTCTCTCTCTATATATATATATATCTATGTATCCATGTATCCAGACTTCGCCCATTCCTAACCGTTCAGAGTAGAAACTTGAAATTTTGCACACACACTCCCCTCAATGAGTAGGGAAAACATTTTTTTTTGTTTTTTTGAAAATTCACCTCCAAAATAGGGTTTTAGTGGGGGGATCAATTTTCAATGTAAGCTTATGCTAAATTGGTCACAGGTTTCTGCCCGCTTGTTTTTTGAAAATTCATACATGTTTTTAGTGATCACAGCCCAACTTTTTAATTGGTCACCCCCAACACAGCATATATGGGTGGCCGTGATTCATAATTTCCCTTGGAATCCTAGTCTATATAAGTTTAATTAAAGGAGACACACAAAAAATGTTTTCTTTAAAATTCAGACTTATTTAGTGATCACTGCCCAACAAAAGGTGAGAAATGTAACTTATTCATTGATCTCCCCTTTTTCCTATTTTTTACCTAGCTCATGCTAAATTAGTCACTAGTTTGTGCCTGCTTGTTTTTTGAAAATTCATACATTTTTTTAGTGAGCACAGCCCAACTTTTTAATTGATAACCCCCAACACAGCATATATGGGTGGCGGTGATTCATAATTTCTCTTGGTGGAGATGAGGAGTATTTAGAGAGTCCCTGTATTACTCACTGCTACCAAAGGTTTAGGTTATTCATGTGTTCACACATTTATATGTATCTATGTATCTATCTATGTAACCAGACTTTTCACAGCCTTAATCGTTCATAGTAGAAACTTGAAATTTTGTACACACATTCCCCTCAATGAGATGGGGAAATATTCTTTTTTGTTTTCTCAAAATTCCTCTCCAAAATTTTAGTGGTTTTAGTGGGGGGATCAATTTTCAATGTAAACTTATGCTAAATTTGTCATTAGTTTGTGCCTGCCTGATTTTTGAAAATTCATACATTTTTTAGTGATCACAGCCACACTTTTTAATTGGTCACCCCCAACACAGCATATATGGGTGGCAATGATTCATAATTTCCCTTGGAATCCTAGCCTATATTAGTTTAATTAAAGGAGACAGACAAAAAATGTTTTCTTTAAAATTCAGACTTATTTAGTGATCACTGCCCAACAAAAGGTGAGAGAAGTAACTTATTCATTGATCACCTCCTTATCCAACTTTTTAATTGATCACCGTCAACACAGCATATATAGGTGGCGGTGATACCTAATTTCCCTTGGAATGCTAAATTTAATTTCAAGCTATATATGTATGTATCATACGTACAGGCCGCACAAATGGAGCTAGAGGGTTGAAAAACAGAAAAACATTTTTTTAATGAAAATTCACTGCCTAAATAGGTTTTTAGTAGGGAGTTCAATTTACAATGTAGGTTTATGCTAAATTGATCCCTTAGTTTTATTTTTTACTTAGCTCATGCTAAATTGGTCACTAGTTAGTGCCTGCTTGTTTTTTGAAATTTCATACATTTTTTTAGTGATTACAGCCCAACATTTTAATTGGTCACCCCCAACACAGCATATATAGGTGGCGGTGATTCATAATTTCCCTTGGAATGCGACTTTACTACTAATGTTTTAAAAGCATTAAAACTTTTTTTTTTCAAACTGCAGATCCCTGAAATTGTGCAGGCAGCTGCTGCATTTTTATCCGTAGATAAAAACGCTACGTTGGGTATGGAATCATAAGAAAGAAGCCCATATCATCCGGCTCTAATATAACATACAACCAAAAATGTAAATCATGGAACTGGCATATTCCCAATATGAAACATACCAGCTGCTTCTTAGAGTTTGGTTAAATATTCCTATGCCACAAAATGATGAATTTCTTGACAAGTTTATATTTTTTTTCGGGGGCGGATTCTTCGATGAGCAGGTGAAACTTTTCTGCTCTCAGTGACAATTTTTGTAGCAAAGGTATTGCGATCAAAAAAAATAATGGGGAATAAGAAAAATCCAAGTAAAAATGACACCTGGTTTCCTGGGATACAAAGCCAATTAGTGTCGTGGAGGGCAGCAGTAATTAAAAAAAAAAACGTGAGAAAAAATGTTGACATGAACAACACTTCAGGCATATTAAAGCGTTGATAATAAGTGGGGGGGAAAAAAAGAAAGAATTAATCTAACCTCCTGACAAAACGAAGAGAAAGTACGAAAAATAAAAGAATTTATTTATTATTTATTTTGATTTTGATGGTAAGAAGAACTGTTCTGGTTAGTCGCTCAATAGAAACCGCCACATAACCAACATCTTTTGGCAGCATGCCTTATTGAGGGTGATCAATTAAAAAATTGGAAAAAGGGGTGATCAAGGAATAAGTTACTTATCTCACATTTTGTTGAGCAGTAATCACTAAAAAAAGTCTGAATTTTCAAAAAACAAGTGCACAAATTGGTTTTCAATTTAGCATAAACTTACATTGCAAATTGACCCCCCCCCCATTAATCTCCTGACAAAGAGAAGAGAAAATACGAAAAATAAAGGAATTTATTTATTATTTATTTTGATTTTGATGGTAAGAAGAACTGTTCTGGTTAGTCACTCAATAGAAACTGTCACATGACCAACATCTTTTGGCAGCATGCCGTATCGAGGGTGATCAATTAAAAAAATTGGAAAAAGGGGGTGATCAAAGAGTGAGTTACTTCTCTTGCATTTTGTTGGGCAGTAATCACTAAAAAAAGTCTGAATTTTCAAAAAGCATACAGACACAAACTAGCGATCAGTTTAGCATAAACTTACATTGTAAATTGAAGCCCCCACTAAAAACCTATTTAGGACGAGGAATTTTTTAAAAAATTTAAAAAAAATTTTTTTTCTAGACATCATAAGGAGTGAATGTTTAGATTTTCAGCCCACTTGCTAAATTGGTGCGGCCTGTGCACATGGTCCAGCCAGCCAACCAGACCAACTTAAAAACTGAAGAAACCTATGTTGACAGTTTTGGTTACAGTTTTGGTTGACAGTTTCTGATATGAGAGGAGAAGTAAAGGAACAAGAAAAAGGATAAAAAATAATGAAAAAGAAGAAAGAAAAGAAGGAAATTCAAATAAAACGGTTTTAAAAAAGAATAGAAAACAAAAAAGATGTAAAAAGGATGAGAGACAGAGAGAGAAAGAGATAAAAAGAGAAAGGAATAGAGTAGAAGAATAGGAGAGGAGTTACTCCTCCTGTACCATAGCTAAGGGGTGCATAAATGAAAATAGATAGATAGATAGATAGATAGATAGATAAATGAAAAGAAAATATTGGAAGTTCAAAATATACAGATTGACACTAACTAAAACAATCGACTCAACACTTTTGCTAAACGACAGAGGTACTTTTGATAACATCAAAGGGTGACTCAGGAGAAAGGGAAATAGGAGTCAAAACATCGACAGAAAATACCTAAAAATAGAAATCTGTTTAATAAACAAGCACAAGTGAATTCAAAATAGCCAAAGTTTAAAATATACAGACTAGACAAGATGAATTAATTTAGCCGTTAGAAACTATAAACAGCAACACTATAAATAAGACTGACAGAGTGGAGGCAAAAGAGTACTTTTGATAACATCAAAGGGTGACTCAGGAGAAAGGGAAATACGAGTCAAAACATCGACAGAAAATACCTAAAAATAGAAATCTGTTTAATACACGAGCATGGGTGAATTCAAAATAGCCAAAGTTCAAAATATACAGACTAAACAAGATGAAATAATTTAGCCTATAGAAACTATAAACAGCAACACTATAAATCAGACTGACAGAGTGGAGGCAAAAGAGAGTGTCCCACAGATATGGACTGAGCGGTCATCTCGAAACCTACCTCGACACCCACTCTCACTCTCTCTCTCTCTCCTTCTCAATTTTATGGGAATGTCTGTGTTTGGCAAAGATTTCTGTAGAATTATGAATAAACGGTGTATTCTTTTACAAGAAAAATTGTCTCCGTCACGATCCTTTGTTATGTTCTAGGCCAATTCTGTCTTCCCAAAGTCCAGACACATCGTGCACTCTGACACCGTCCACAACAAGGAGTGACGAAAACCAACCAACTGTCGTGGAACGTTTGTCGCCAACCACCGAGAAGGTGATAACGTTACACTCCTACCATATTCTTTGGGGGCAGAGAAGAAAAACAATTAAAAAAAAATGATGAGAATAAAAAAAGAAGAAAGCAAAGGGATAAGAGAGAAAGAAAGAAAAAAAGGAAATGGAAAGAATAGAAGAATGTGAGGGTGGGGGGAGGAAAAGAAAAAGAAGAAGGAAAGAAAAGGGTTAAACAAAATAGAAAAGAAAGAGACGATAGCAAAGAAGTTAAATGAGAACAGGTCTGGTTAATCACTCAATAGAAACCGTCACATGACCAATGTCTTTTGGCAGCATGCCGTGTTGAGGGTGATCAATTAAAAAAATTGGAAAAAGCAGTGTAAATTAAAAATCTGTCAAAGGCACAAACATTTCCACAAGATTTATTGAGTTCATATTCCAATTGGAAAACTTTTAGCTTTTGGATTTTGGTTGAAATGAAATCTAGTATTCCAAGGGAAATTATGAATCACCGCCACCCATATATGCTGTGTTGGGGGTGATGAATTGAAAAGTTGGAAAAAGAGGTGATCAATTAATAAGTTACTTCTCTCGCCTTTTGTTGGACAGAGATCACTAAAAAAGGTCTGGATTTGAAAAAAACAAGTGGGCACAAACTAGTGACCACTTTAGCATAAAATTACATTGCAAATTGATCCAGCCGCTAAAAACCTATTTAGGGGGTGAATTTTCAAAAAACAAAAGAAACAACATTTTCTCTACTCATTGAGGGGAGGGTGTGTGTAAAATTTTCTACTGGATGAAGTCCGGATACATAGATAGATATGTAGATACATATGAATGTCAGAATTTTTCCCCTCCACACCTCTATTCTTCTCCTTTTAGCTTTTGGTTTTTGGTTGAAATGAAATCTAGCATTCCAAGGGAAATTATCAATCACCGCCACCCACATTTGCTGTGTTGGGGGTGATCAATTAAAAAGTTGGAAAAAGAGGTGATCAATGAATAAGTTACTTCTTTCGACTTCTGCTTGACAGTGATCACTAAAAGTCTGAATTTTCATTAAAAACAATCGGACACAACTAAGGGATCAATTTAGCATAAACTTACATTGTAAATTGAACCCCCTACTAAAAACCTATTTAGTTTTTTTCCTGTTGAAATTTTCAGGTCTCTAGCTCCATGAGGCCTGTAAGCATGATACATACATACATAGCCTGGGGATGATCAATTAAAAAAATTGGAAATAAGATCTAGAATGTTCTATCTCAGTTTACACAGTAATTTGTTGTGCAAAGATGTTGTCATTCCTGTGTATGGATTCCTTTTGAAAAAATGACATCTATATACTTGCGTATTTGAACGCGTAAATGTACGTGTACATGTTTTTCTGTATCCGTGTTTATATACATATTTGTGCAGATCAATAGGTGGACAGGTCTGGTTAGTCACTCAATAGAAACCGTCATGTGACCAACGTCTTTTAGCAGCATACCATGTTGGGGATGATCAATTAAAAAATTGGAAAAAAGGGTGATCAATGAATAAATTACCTTTTATTGGGCAGGGATCACTGAAAAAAGTCTGAATTTTTTCAAACAAGCATGAATGCTGCCAGACACAAACTAAAGGATCAGTTTAACATGAACTTACATTGCAAATTGAAACTGCCACTCAAAACCCATTTAGAGGCAGAATTTACAAAAAACAAATTCATTTTTTTACTAGATATAATAACAAGTAAATCTTTCAATTTTCGGCCCTCTAGCTCCATTGACCCAGCCTGTATGCATGATATATACATACATAGCCAGCCAGACCCACTTAAGATATGAAGAAACCTATGTTGACAGTTTTGGTGACAGTGTTCGATATTTAGGCGGCCGTGGGCAGAGGTCACAGATTTGACCCCCACAGGTGGTGAAAGATAAACTGGATATCAACTGCAAGGTGTCCAGGACCGGAAATGGACACACCAGGTGTTCAGGGGTCATAGGCAGGATATTGACATGTTGCAGGTGGTGGCTGGAAAACAAGCGTGGGCTTTCGAAACACAGACACAGGATGCCCTCAGAGACAAGCAGAGAGAGACATACCACCCAGGCCTGGGAAAGCACGGGGCCAGTTCCCCTGTTGGGAACAGACAGTCGGCTCTCATTCTCACTCTCCCACTCTTCATACTCTGCCACAACACAATGTATCGTACAAAATAAAAATATATCCTCATATTTTTATAAACCAAGTTTCGAGTCTTCCTTTTTCAAGTTCCGGATTTTCCTCCTGCGGACCAAGAGGCCTATACAAGAACAGTTTGGGTTGACGGTTTCTAAGAAGATAGCCGAGAAAAAGATAAGGGTTTAAGGACAAATGAAAAAGGTAAGAGAAAAGGTGAAGAAAAAAAGAGAGTAACACAGAGAGAGTAAGAAAAATAAGAAAAAGACCTGAAAACAAATAAAACATGAAAATAAAGGAAGGAAAGAAATAAGAATGTGAAGATGTAAAAGAAGAGAGAAGGATTGAGAAAAGGTAAGAAGAGGAAAGAAGGTATATGAGAGAAAAATGAGAGAGAGAGAGAGAGAGAAAGATAGAGAGAGAGAGAGATGGGCCAGAGGGTGTTTGTCTACCACAACCGATATAATATGGTACGCAGAACTACCAGAGAGGCAATTAGTTGTTTATTAGGACTGTTAACTTCGAGATACACAATCTCTTTTTTATTCAAATCATAAAATTCTTAAAAACGTTATATATTTTCAGTAATTAGGTGCCCAAGGACCTGTATAACAATTTTCATTCTAATCGGTTCAGCAGTTCCAAAGTTCAATATTTTTTGCATGTTGACTTATGATTATTTACATATAAAATGTAAACAAACAATTGGATCAAGTGTAAGTCACCGTTTTTCAATTCCTGGAATTTTGTCAACATCATAGCCAAATTTCAGCCAAATTTTCAGTCAAAAATTGAGAAATTTTCCCAATTGTAAACAAAAACGACGTTTTTACTTATATAATGTAAACAAACAATCAGACCAGTCATAATTCACCATCGCCCAGGTAAAATCTCTCCACAAGCCTAAATATAAAATTTCATTGAAATATATTAAGGAATAACAAAGTTATCCAATTGAGAAAAAGGATATGATGATGATGACAGATACCCATAGCGAATGATAGTCCCCAGATTTGTTTTTTGTCGGAAATAAAAAGAATTGAAGCAAGAAAAAAGAGGCATTAACAAAATAGCATTCCAAGGGAAATTATGAATCACCAC
>VCCN01005407.1:243233-272225 GCA_006491835.1 Architeuthis dux | reverse complement strand
GCAAAAGTGGAGATGGGCAGGCCACCTAGCAAGGAGAGATGGGGGAAAAGACTAACTAATTGGTGTCCATGGGACAGTAAACGATGTAGGAAAAGACAAGATACAAGATGGAGGAACGAGATAGAAAAGTTTGCCGGTAAGACTTGGCAGAGGGCTGGCCACCTAGCATGAAGAGATGACAATATTTAGAAAAACGTTTTTTTTTTGTTTTCCGAAAATTCCCCCCCGAAATAGGTTTTTAGCAGAGGGTTCAATTTTCAATTTAAATTTATGCTAAATTGATCGCTTTGTTTATGTTCTGCAGCATTCACACTTGTTTTTTGAAAATTCATGTATAGAGAATGCACAACTGCAATGTCGCCACAAACTTTCTTTCGACTTTCATTACTTTGTTGCCTGTAAGACATGGCAGAGGCTAGCACAAGATAGGTTGTCATGGAAGGAGATGGGAAAGGCCTTTGTCCAGCAGCGGACTTATAACGGCTGCTGCTGCTGATGAAGTACATTATCTTCTGTTTGCATTTTTAATCTGTTAATGTCATTAAACCAAACTTAGAAGCTAGATAACAGAACTTGACCAGGTGAAGGTAGCCTCGAGAATTAGCTAATATAGTTTGGTTTGATAAGCATTTAGATATTTACTAAGCCTTGCTTAGTCAGGAACAGAGTCATATATGGTTGGGATGGAGAAGGAGAGGATGGATTGTATAGCACCAATTTTGAACAATAATCTCTGGCACTGGTTGGAAATACACAGCTACCTAGCAACAGCTTGTTTTTTTTCTTCCCTACTATTAAACATAAATCTGTTTATATGCAAGTTACTGGCCAACGAGGAGACAGTAAATTTTGACTATCAATCAATCAAATTACAACACAATGCAATCTTGGTCGGCTTCTTTTTCAGTTAAACTAGGGACCCATTCCATCTGACAATGAATGTCTTAACACACCTCTTCTGTCCTGACTGCCGACGGTGGCTCCAGGAGGATTTATGTATATATTTTCTTGTTCAAAGCCGCATAATTCTGACGTGTAACTAAGTCACATGACTAGATAGCGTTCTTTGCCTTCATTCAACCATGTGTGTTTGTCCTTTGATTTGTCCTTTGATCATACCACCATGACTTTTGGTCAAACTTTGTGGTTGAATATACATAAAACAGGGAGGTACCTGGTTTGAATACCATTAAATCCAACATTACTTTCATCCCCAGAGTCCGTTATAAGTCCACTGCTGGACAAAGGCCTTTCCCATCTTGTGCTAACCTCTGCCAAGTCTTACCGGCAAACTTTTCTATCTCATCCCCCCATCTTGTATCTGGTCTTTTCCTACTGCGTTTACTGTCCCATGGGCACCAATCGGTTAGTCTTTTCCTCCATCTATTGTCGTCTCTCCTTGCTAGGTGGCCAGCTCATCTCCATTTTTGCTGCTTAATTAGTTGTATAATATCCTTCACTCTAGTCTCTTAGAGTTATCCCTAGCATTGCTCTTTCCATGGCTCTCTGTGCTATTCGAAGTTGGTTTTCAGCTCATTTGGTTAATTTCCATGTTTCACATTCGTATGTCATGGCTGGTATTATGCAGCCGTTGTATACTTTACACTTTAGGCACATCAACAAGGTGCTCTTCAAAATGTCTCTATTCATACCAAATGCTTTCTAACCTATCGTTATGCGTCATTTTATTTCGCAATCATGGTCTTTCTCTAGCTTTATTACCTGTCCTAGGTAGATGTATTCATCAACCTCTTCTAGAGCCTCTCCCTCTATCTTTATGACCTTTTTGGGGACTTTATCATTGAACATTACTTTTGGTTTCTAAATATAATAAGGAGTAAATGTTTAAATGTTCAGCCTTCTAGCTCCATTGGTGCTATCTGTATGTGTGATACATACAGCCAGCCAGACCAATTTGAAAACTGAAGAAACCTATGTTGATAGTTTCTAATTAACTGTACTATGTTGTTTTGACTTGCAATCAGTGTTCTTTGGAGAAAGATATTTACTCAGAATTGCTCGGATAAATGCCCAGTTTGTCTTTAAGCCTATTTTTTTTACTTTCCCTATTTAGATCGGTTAACATGTTTTGTAATTCTTTGGATGCTTCCATATGCTTACCTAAATAAGTGAAGTCACAAACCTGGGATTGAACTTGCGAATCAAAGCTTATGATTCTTTTTTTTTTAAATGAATGAACAATCTCCTCATATCTTCATGAAGAATCAGGAGTCAATGTTTTCATGAATGTTATCTATAAAGCTGAGTACAATGTCTTTTTTTTAAAGCAAACACCATTTTCAGGTAGCTGTGAAAACGGCGATCATTTTGCTGCATACATTCTATCACTTTGGATATCTTTGCCAGAAATCTAAGAGTCCGAATGGCACCAAGAGGTGGGAGTTGTTACTTTGGTGTAATTCTTTCCCAAAAAGTGTCAGTGCATTATGATCTCTTTGATTCATCTGGTAGATAAACTCTGAGCGAAGTGCAGAGCAATTGATTTTTCCGAAACCTTTTTTTTCTTTCTAGTAAATTGTAATTTTAATAGCGAATTCCTTTCTTACTTTCTTTCTTTGTTCATTTCACAATAGGCCAGCAATCACACCATAACTTCTTGTTAGATTTGGAAAAAAAATAATCAAGGGGATCTAGGGGCGGGTCCAGGATTTCGAGCAGGGTGGGGTCCGCAAATTGAAAAAAAAAGAATTTTACAAATAAATATGTGAAAAAACATTTCAAACATCAAAAACAAGAGAGTATTATGTGATCCAGCATTTTTCACTTACATTTTAAATTTTAAGTTTTTTAGCTGTCCCATGGGCACCAATCGGTTAGTCTTTTCCTCTATCTTTCTACTCAATTGTAATTTTAAGCTTTTTAGCACAAGAATTGACAAAAGAGTAAAGTGATGGTCTTTCTCTAGCTTTATCGTTGAACATTACTTTTTTTTATCTTAGAGTTATTCCTAGCATTGCTCTTTCCATGGCCCTCTATGCTATTCTAAGTTGGTTTTATTTCGCAGTCATGGTCTTTCTCTAGCTTTATTACCTGTCCTAGGTAGATGTATTCATCAACCTCTTCTAGAGCCTCTCCCTCTATCTTTATGACCTTTTTGGGGACTTTATCGTTGAACATTACTTTTGTCTTTGTTCTGTTCATCTGTAAGCCTACGTTTTTACTGTCCCATGGGCACCAATCAGTTTCCTCTATCTTTCTACTCAATTGTAATTTTAATAGCGAATTCCTTTTTTTCTTTCTTTCTTTGTTCATTTCACAATAGGCCAGCTATCACACCATAACTTCTTGTTAAATTTGGAAAAAAATATAATTAAGGGGTTCTAGGGGCGGGTCCAGGATTTCGAGCAGGATGGGGTCCACAAATTGAAAAAAAAAGATTTTTACAAATAAATATATGAAAAACATTTCAAACATCAAAAACAAGAGAGTATTATGTGATCCAGCATTTTCCACTTACATTTGAATCTTAAGCTTTTTAACACAAGAATTGACAAAAGAGAAAAGTGAGAAAATCAATCAAAGAAATTTAACCACAGAACCAATAAAAATGTTTTATAAAGACTAACACGGAAGACATCTTACTTATATTTGATTAAAAACAAAATAATAAATTTTCAAGATTAATTTATGATTACTTGGGATTATTTAGGGTTTTTTTTTATTTATAAAATGTCTTTATCTAGATCAGTTGTTCCCAACCTTTTAAGGTCATTCCCCACTTTTGTCAATAATGTTAAGTAAGTATCAAGAGTTATTCCCCTTAGGCAGACAAGTTCTAATCCACTTCTGCTAAGGTGCACTGTTTTACGTTCTGGTGAACAAGCAGCCATTTTATTATTGTTATTAGTAGATCAGAGAGATCCAGACCACACGTGCATGTATCGTGACCGCGGTCATTCTATGAATAATCATCATCATCATCATCATCATCAGCCATTACAAGTCCACTGCTGGACGAAGGCCTTTCCCATCTCCTTCCATGACAACCTATCTTGTGCTAATCTCTGCCAAGTCTTACCGGCAAACCTTTCTATCTCGTCCCGCCATCTTGTGTCTGGCCGTTTCCTACTTCTTTTACTATCCCATGGGCACCAATCTGTTAATCTTTTCCCCCATCTATTGTCATCTCTTCTCGCTAGGTGGCCGGCCCATCTCCACTTTTGTTGCTTAATTAGTTGTATAATATCCTTTACTCTAGTCTTTTCTCTGATCCATGTTGATCTTTTTCTATCTCTCAGCGTTACCCCTAGCATTGCTCTTTCCATGGCTCTCTGTGCTATTCTAAGCTTGTTTTCCGCTCGTTTGGTTAATTTCCAGGTTTCGCAGCCATAGGTCATGGCTGGTATTATGCACCCGTTATATACTTTCCGCTTTAGGCACATTGGCCAGGTGCTCCTCAGAATGTCTCTATTCATACCAAATGCTTTCCAACCTATCGTTATGCGTCGCTTTATTTCGCAGTCATGGTCTTTCTCTAGTTTTATTACCTGACCTAGGTATATGTATTCGTCAAATATCTGTCATTAAACCAAGCTTACAAATAAGATTACTAGTTCATCCTTCGAATGTTACAGCTGTTTACGAACATTTAACATTTTATTGACGTTAATAAAACCAATTAAACACAATGACAAAAAGCTAACACTATAACTAAATTTAAATTAATTTTAATAAACAACACTGGTAAGGAAAATTCAGACCTCTGGTTGCACAGTTATACTCCATCTTGGATGACACATACCCACTAACCTTAAGCCAAAAAAAGAAAACCACCACAACTTATTTTTATCTAATAGCCTTATTCCTCACTTGGACTACATAAATTCCCCCCCTTCGTGGGAATTCCTCCCTCGGTTGGGAACCCCTGATCTAGATGTTTAAAGAAAAGTAAGTGTGCTTTGCCCTAGCAGGTAGGAGGCGGGTGGGGGTTCTGGACAGATCACGCCTGGGTGCTCAATTAAAAAACTAAAAACACCAAAATAAAAACCAAGGACCAAATGAAATATATTTAGCAGATTAGAAGGTTTAGAACCGCCTGGCACAAAGCCAGAGTCGGTGCAAGGGTTTCATGCGCCCAAGGCAGAGACATAATATTTTTGCCCTCGGTTGTATAGTGGCGACTATTTTTTCAGTTTGGAGTGCATGCCCCAGACCTTTGCTCCCTAGGCGATTGCCTAAATTTGCTTAATGGACGGACTGTCCCCGTCTGCCGTCGTCGTTTTCGGAAGTCGCCAGCCGACTCATTTTAGTAGATGCCCTGTGTGCTGTTCCTCGTTTTCAGAGGTTTTTGGCTGGGAATAGTCCCCTGCTGAATCGTTTGGAGAAATGCCCTGTATAATGTCATCATTTTGGGAAAGTTCTGGCTGGTAATAATCGCCCGTCGACCAATGTTCCCTCTAAAGCAGCTGCATGGTTGCCCACTAGATGAAATTATGCCATGCAGTAAAACTTTAAAGCCATTCACGATATAGGATGAAATAATAATGAATAAATTATAAAAACAAGTCAATACATCCAGGCCTAGGCATAGGGGGGGTCAAGTGGGGCCATATGGCTTATGATTTTGAAGGGGCCTACTCCAGAGGCATAGCAATAGGATGGAGGAGATGAGAAGTCACATGTTAGCATGAAATGGGGCCTACTTTTCCCATCTGGCCTGGGCCTACTGCCAGTTCTGCCCAGCCCTGAATACACCAATATTTCTTTTATTGGACACTTTTCATTGTAAGTAACTGACCGTAGTTTTATAAACGTTAGAAATAATCATCTTAAAATTAAAAATATTTTCTGCAGACTCCAATTCCTCAGTTGCTCACAGGCCTTCTGATCCCCAAAAGACAGAGAAAAATATTTGAGAGAACATTGTCGCGAACTCGTTTTGAGAATTTCCACGTGTGCCGTCATTGTTTTTTCAGAATTTTGTGTTTTGTGAATAGTCATTTGCCAACTCGTTTTGAGAAATTCCCTGTGTGCAGTCATCGTTTTCGGAAGTTTTATGCTGGAAATGGTTGTCTGCCAACTTGATTGGAAAAATGTCAGAAGCAGCATGTGGTGCCCATATACCCAGCAACTGCCAGTGGCATCGGTGCACTAGGGGCGCAATCAGATCTATCGTTTAAACTTTTTTACTTTTGTGAGGGAGCAAATTTAACAATCTTTTAACGAATCATCGACTGTCGACTTGTTTTGGGAAAACCCCCGTGATTGTCCTCTCTCTGATCCATGTTGATCTTGTTTTAGTGGATAAAAGCATTTTTAGGTGTTATCTGGTGGTCATGTGTTCTATTCTTGGGTCAAGTAGTGAATGTTATATACATACTCTGGTTCAGTGAAAAACGCAAAAGCGATACCAAATATCCCCTATCATTGAGAGCAGAAGGAGAACAATCTCCCGGCATGGATTGAACAAAGGGGTTGGCTTGAATTTTCCAGAAGGTTACTGTAGAATACAAAAGTACTACAACTCATTTACTATAATAATATAAGTAATCTCCTCGAATGAAGCATAAAAATTCCAGAATTTGTAAATTATTTTTATTATAATATACTAAACAAAGAACCTGTATTGACAGCCACTTGTCATACTATTTTTACACCTCTTCCTCTATACAAACAACAAAATTAAAATTCTAAAATTACGTCCCAATTTCAAAAATTTGTTTTTGTATAACTTTTGATTCCACAACCCTTGGAAATCTTTTTACCTGATCACTCTAATAATTTCCTGATCCTCAGTTTGTGCTCTTTCAGAAAATGTATCAATTTTGGTCCTACATACCATGGACATTTTTTACCTGATCACTCTAATAATGGCGCAATTGGAAATAAAGAGTAAGCCTTCGCCGAATATATCTTTCTGTGTGCTCCCTGGAAAATTGGCTGCAACCCTCGTTCATGTTAATGTCTGTCCAACGCCATTACGACTGAGCTATTGCGTGGTATGATAGGAAACGTTTAAAAAAAAGAAAAAAAAAGACAGCAGAATTATTATTGGAAAAATTAAATCTGCCATGTACAAAGAAGATGATCACATAGCCCAATCTGTTCTGCTCCGCTAAGCAAAAACAGCTGAGCCCAAAGTTGATAGTTTAATGACTTTTAAGGCAATTAATTTAATTAAAAAGCAAATTCCAATCAGTGATAGAGATACTAGCAAAATCCTGCAGAATTCAGATTCATTAACTCTATCGTATGGCACACTGGCCTGCAGAACCCTTTTATCACCACATTAGGTTACTAAAAAAATATCTGGGCACGGCGCACGGGTAATGGCATTTTTTTCTTCTCGTTTTCAATGATTAGAAATAATGTCACAAAGAAATAAATAAATAAGAGTGACTTTTTGATCATGTGACATTACAGTGCAATGAAATGGAAATTATTTTGCAACACTTGACTCGAATAGGGTAGGGCCAGGGATACCGCCCTGATACTTGCAACTAACGCTGATAGAACTGGATAATTTCAGCACCTACCCACATGCATATAGGTTCACACGTTAGAAAAGGCTGCATTTCACCTTAGTGGGAACAGGACCGGATTATACTATAAGGCTGAGTAGGCTTAAGCCTAGGGGCCCGTAGCTAACAGGGGCCCAGAAAAATTCCGGGGTATTCATATTTTTCTTAATTTTATTTTTGACAGGACCATAGCCAGATTAGCCTATACACAAACTATACTACGGCGTAGGGCCCAAAAATAAATAGCAATTTAGAAATTTATCACTACTACTACTACAGGGAAAATGAATTAAACAATAAAACTGTTGAATAAGAACATTCCCTGATGTGAAGTCTGAGCGCTCACTATAATTGTTAAGATATTATTAATAATATCTTAAAACTTAAGTGATATGTAAAATAAACTTAGAAACGACTAGTACCCAAAGTGGCGTCACCCAATTCACCATTCTCGCTTATGGTACCTGGTATTCTCAAGCGATCACCCCTCTCAATACTGACCTGGCTCAACGTTGCATATACACACAAATTTGCAAATTTGCAGCCCTCAGGGTGCAGCCGTCTCCCTGAGATTTGAAATTGAAATTGGCCTGACCCTAAATTGATCTTATGGGGTCACCAGAGGTCAGCACTACCTATCCTATGTTCATCCTGGGATCAAGTTACCCTTGTACCCACATTTTCAGCCCGTATGCTGCAACCGTTTAGGAATCTATAAATATAAAGTAAGTTAGAAACAAAGTTAGAAACAAAACTACAAACATACAAACAAACATACAGTGTCTTTATAGTATTAGATATCACTTTGTTTTTTATGCTAAGTTCTGTGAAATATTTTGCTCACTGGCTCCTACATCGTATCAATCTCTACACTTTGTTTGCTAACTGGGATATCTGATAATACCATATGCTCTGACTCCTTTCGTTTTAATATTTTCCAGTGTCACTTATAGCAACTTTTTTTTCCTAGAGGAAAGCAGTAAACTTCAATTTCCTTTCATATGTGGTCAGCTAGGCCTGATTTTATGAATAAAAACCTCAAATAATCCTAAGTAATCATATATTATTATTGAAAACAAAAATGTATTATTTTGTTTTCATCTAATATAAGTAAGATGTCTTCTATCACATTCTTTTCTATTTATTGGTTCTGTAATTAATTCATTTTCACATTTTTCCATTTGTATTTGGAAAGTCCTACTGTCTCGGATACATGACAGGCGCCCCCTAGCTCTTGGTGCCCTAGGCGACTGCCCGTGTTTGCGGTACCTTTGGCCAACAGAAGATCAAGTCAGTAACATGTTTTAAGAATTAATTTGGCCAAGTTAAAATATACAAAACTGACTGCATACAGTGTCGCCCATAAATGAGTACAACCCTAATTTTCTTCTAAACCAAACATAGCAGGATTTTATTATATCTAGTGGAACATTACACAATTAAAACAGATATTATCAGGTATTATTTATGACCAAATTCTACTGCATTGAAACTCTGTCACAAACATTTTTTTGTAGGGCTGTACTCATTTTTGGACTGTAACACCCCAACCACATTTTTATAGAAAGCTAATTTTCTTCTAAACCAAACATAGCAGGGTTTAATATTTCTAGTGGAACATTACAATCAAAACAGATATTATCATGTATTATTTATGACCAAACCCTGCTGCTGCCAAAAATATGTTGCCGTCCAAAGATGAGTACAACCCTATGAAAATATATTTTTGACAACAGACTTTCAATGCTGTAGAATTTGGTTATAAATAATACCTAATAATATCCGTTTTGATTCTGTAATATTCTACTAGAAATAATAAAATCCTGCTATCTTTGGTTTAGAAGACAATTATCTTTCTATAGAAAGAAGTGGTAGAGGTGTACTGATTTATAGGTGACACTGTAAGTATCACTGTAAGCTATAACTTACCTGAGCCTTTCTCCCCTGAATGTCCTGAGTGTCTGGTCCAATGACCCTCATTTTTAGCCCGAGACGCCATCATCGATCTCAAACTGTAATAGTCTGGGGACGTTAGTGAGTGCTTTTCTCCTTCCTTACCTCTAGCAGGCACTTCTTGGAGACAAACCTGGAACATATGCAAATAGAGACATATGCAAATAGAGACATATGCAAATAGAGACATCATGATATAAAGTTTGTCTCAAACATTGTCTAACATATTTTCTATAGTTTTGAGAAGGGTCATTAATATTTGAAAATTCAGACTGTTTTAGTAATCACTGCCCAACAAAAGGCGAGAGAAGTAACTTATTCGTTGATCTCGCCTTTTTCCAATTTTTTAATTGATCATCCCAACACGGCATGCTGCCAAAAGACATTGGTTGACGGTTTCTTTTGAGTGACCAACCTAACCTGTATATATAATATTTATATGTATTTATATGATATAATTATTTTATACAAACATATACTGTATATTCAAAAAATTGTATTTAATGTATGTTTCAAACATATTTTATACATTCAAATACGTACATATTCATATTTTTAAGCGATATGCTAAACACCCTGCTCCCTACCCCCACCCACTCTATAGCTCATACACTGACATTTTCTAAAAAGTAACTCCCCATTTAACAAACCAGGTCACCCAAACATACAAAACACATCTCATTTCATTTACACTACACAGCATGGAAAGTAGCATGACTCTGCTATGTTCAAATCTCTTCTGATGATGTTGTTTGCAACAACGAAATGCATAAAGATTTATCTTCATGATAATAAACATGTTTGAGATGTAACACGCTTTTCTCAATCTTTCTTTTCCACATTGTCTAATCAAATCTACTGTATGTATTCATACAAACATATACTGTATATTCAAAAAATTGCATTTGATGTATATTTCAGACATATTTTATACATTTTAATATGGTTATATTTATATTTTTAAGCGATATGAGATTCGTATAAAATGTATGTACTAATTATCTCATTAGGCTTTGTACACATTCTGACACTCATGTATTTAGTGTGGCAACCGATACAACAAATATTCCATTCCTTGAGTAAATAAATAATGTTTTGGTATTTTCTATAGTTTTGAGAAGGGTCATTAATATTCAAATGGTTCTTTGGACGATTGAATTCCTTCTTGTTATTTGTGTTGTAAACATGACGTTTCGGCCGATCCATTCTTCGGCCTTCTTCAGGTGTAAAATCCGAGTGTGATGGATTTAAACAGAAGTTATGTTTAAAGGGGTGTAAATCTGCTATGGCCGACCACATCTGGAGAGAGAATGGTGAGCATCCTCCTCTTTGGGGGGAAGTCCAGATTATCGACAGAGAACGATGTTGGAAGCAGAGAAAAATCAAAGAGGCAGCTCACATCAAAATGTCGACTAAATACATTAGCCAGACATGTGTGGATTTCAACCCGATGTGGCTTCCACTTCTCAACAAATCTAAACTTAACAAGACAAAGACACAGAAACACCCGGGCCATGCGCTATAAGGGCTACCCCCCCTTTAACTCTTTCCTCCCTAAGAGACAAATTTGATAAGTTCCCTGCCTGCCTGACTCCCTCCATCTAACAATGTGCCTGTGTGCCCTGAGACTAATCTAACAGCCTGTTGCTGAACAAAAAAAATACAATGGGCAGTAAATAAATTGCTATATCTCTTAATATTAATTGTACGCTTACTAAATTTTCAGTCATTATTCCCAATGTATCACTATGATTTAAATTTAAACGTTTTTTGGGTTTTTTTAAAAATCAATATTAAAAAAATTAATTATTTTTAATAATATTTAATAAATTATTATCTATAAACTGCTGTAGCTGGTACAAGAATGTCCATAAATCGGAGCCGATTTAACAAATGCAACATAGCACGCCTGCAGTCGGGTTCAGGGAAAGAACGCAACTTTTCAAGCACGCCTGTAGTCGGGTTCAGGGAGGAATGAGTTAAACATAACTTCTGTTTAACCCATCACACTCGGATTTTACACCTGAAGAAGGCCGAAACATTGTGTTTACAACACAAATAACAAGAAGGAGTTCAATCATCCAAAGAACCATTTGAATTGTTTAAAATGTTTGTTAATAGCAGTTATGAGGTCTGTCCGGAAGGTATCCAGCCATTTTGAATATCTCGAGTACCGATTGTGTGGCCTTGATGTAATCGACCAGAGGGAACCTTACTGTGCATGCATGAACAGAAACTCTCCCGTGGTGTTACTCAGTCGGCAGTGAGACGCCATTGACTGAGCTTGTGTACTGTGTGATCGCCACATTCACAAATGACAATGACGAAAATGTGTCTGCCAGTTCTTCATATCGTGTGCAGGGCTTTTCAGCAAAATATTGCATCACCCAGGTTCTACATTTCAGATTTGCCTCTCTGTGACTTCTGGATTTTCCCAGAGAGAAATTGAGGAGACTGTGGATGAGAATAAAGAGAGCGCAACAAGTCAGTTGATGGCGATCCCAAAAGAGGACTTTACAGAATGTTTTGAAATGTGGAAGGGATACTGGGATAAGTGGGGAGTTATTGAAAGGAACCACAGTGCCATTGCTCTAGGTAGGCTAATTTTTGTTAATATTTAATGGCTGGATACTTTCTGGACAGACCATATATAGTTATACTTGAGATCAAGTAATACTAGCATTCCAAGGGAAATTATGAATGTTGGGGAGGATCAATTACAAAGTTGGAAAAAGGGGTGATCACTAAAAAAGGTCCGATTTTCAAAAAACAAGCGTGAATGCTGCCAGTCACAAACTAGTGACCAATTTAGCATAGACTTACACTGCATATTGAACCCCCCTTTAAAAATCTATTTAGGGGGTAATTTTAAAAAAGCAAAAAAAAACATTTTTCCTACTCATTGAGGGGAGTGTGTGTGCAAAATTTCAAGTTTCTACTATATCAACAGTTAGGGCTGGGTGAAGTCTGGATACATAGATAGATACATAGATACATAGATAGATACATATAAATGTCAGAACATATGAATAATCTAAACCAAGCAATAAACCAGTGTTGTGGGTAGTCATGATTAATATACTTCATAATTGTATGACAGTTCTCTAGCTATAGGTTCTATGCAACACAGTCTTTCAGTGATGCAAGCTATGGTTGCTGTGGAAGGAAGATATTTTGAACACTTTAATGAAATGTTTCAAAAATTGTATACAGACTTTGTTACTGTATTCCCCTTAAGAAGTGCAGAAAAAAAAATGTTTTTTTTGTTTTTTGAAAATTGCTTCTATAAGTAGGTTTCTGGCAGGGTTCAATTTACAATGTAAGTTTTTGGTGAATTGGTCCCTTAGTTTGTGCCCGGCAGCATTCACGCTTATTTTTTTCTAAAATGAGACTTTTTAGTGATCACCATCTAACATAAGGCGAGAGAAGTAATTTATCTATTGATCGCCCCTTTTTCCAATTTTTTAATTGATCACTCCCAAAACGGCATGCTGCCAAAAGACGTTGGTCATGTGACGGTTTCTATAGGATAAATTCATTGTTATGTTATTAGAAACTGTCAACCAAAACTGTCAACCAAAACTGTCAACATACATATAGTCAACATCAGCATAGGTTTCTTTAGTTTTTTAGTGGGTCTGATCAACAGCTGATCAATGGAGAATTTCTTTATCTTACACTTATGATTTGAGATCAATGACCAAATGTCCACACCAATCACACTGAATCACCAAAAACCTTGACATTGCTTGCAAAAAAAAAAAAAAAAAAAAATGGATTAATATACTGCATTCTGTTTGGTTAGAAAACAAAAACAGAATGCACGTGCGATTGTGGCTGATCCTCTAAAATCTCCAAGCAGGAGTTTCGACATGATTTATTGTTTCCTCTGACACGGCAATCAATCTTCTGAGGCACCTGCAGAATGACAGACGCACAAATCATACGACAATAACTCATTCGCACACATTTATCTATTCATTATTCATGAAATGCACAGGTTCAGCATTCATAGAAGCAGCTGTCATGTAACTCCCATCATTAGCAACAGAAGTTTCAAATCTCAAAAGATGTCATAACTCACTGATATATGGCGCTAGTGCTACAAATGAGCCAACTAACCCATTGATTGGCTTACCTTGCAACAAGCTGGAAGGCCACAATCAATTTGCAGTCCAATGTTAATATACTATGACAAACACAATTGCAGTGTCAAGGAATAGATTTATAAACCTATGCTGATACTATTATACATTGATTCTTTTGGACCAGTTTTCTTTTTCTTGGTTGACTTTATCGCATTGTGCATGCATGAACAGACACTCTCGCATGGGGTTACTAAGTTGGGCGGTGACGCTATTGAGTGAGCATGTGAACTGAGTGACCGTTGAATTAGCAATGCCTGTTCGTCACGTCTCATGTCGTTTTTCTTTTTTTTTCAGTCAGTCGGACCCCCATACACTCCAGATTTGGCTCCCTGCATTTTGTGGTTTTTCCCAAAGCTATTAACTTTGCCATTGAAAGAATGATTTCAGACTGTGGACGAGATTAAGGAGAACACAACAAGGCAGCTGATGGCAATCCCGAAAATACTTTGCAGACTGTTTTGGAAAGTGGAAAGGATGATGGGATAAGTGTGTCAGGTCCCAAGGATAGTACTTTGAAGGGACTAAGGTGCCATTGCCCTAGGTAGGCTATTTTTTCATTAATATTAAATGGCTAAATACTTTCTGTTTAGAACTTGTATTGATAATAAAAAAAATGAACAGAATATAGGAAAAAACAGGTCTGGTTAGTAACTCAATAGTCTTGTGACCAACATCTTTTGGCAGCAGGGAGTGATCAATTAAAAAATTGGAAAAAACGATGATCAATGAATAAATTACTTCTCTTGCCTTTATTGGGTGGTGATCACTGAAAAAGTCAGAATTTTCCAATAACCAATTTAGCATAAACTTACATTGCATATTGAACCCCCCCCCCCTCTAAAAACTTTTCCCTGCTCATTGAGGGGAGTGTGTGTGTAAAATTTCAAGTTTCAACAATCGTGAATGCTGTTGGACACAAACTAAGGGACCAATTTAGCATTAACTTACATTGCAAATTGAACCCCCACTGAAAGCCTTTTCTTTTGGCAAGGTGTGTCAAAAAATGATATTTTTTCTAGACATAATAAGGAGTAAATGTTTGAATTTTCTTCCCTCTAGCTCCATTGGTACGGCCATGAATGACTTGGCTCTGTGAATGGAGATTGGGAAGGGTTTTCCACATCTTTTCAGGTCCTAAGACGGCAGGGCCTGAACGTGAATAGCCCTAAGGTCTGCGCAATGGAGTTTTATGGGGAAGTGCAACATGCACATGCCTGACTTCACCCTTCATGGTTGGTTAACCTTCTTAACCCTTTTGAGACTCCTGGGGCTTATATATCCCAAGGTTTCTATGACTGCTGGGATATAAATGTCCTGGAGATCTATTTTAGAAGTCTACTGGGACATTTCAATTCAGGTATTATGCACCTTAATAGGTTAGTCTTTAAAGGGTTAATATAGGTTTTTTCTCCTTCCCCCTCTCTCTCTCTCTCTCTATATATATATATATATATAGTCTAGAAAGCTTTATATCCTTTTTTATGGTTGGTTCACTTTCTTAAGGTAGGTATTGTTTTGTACATTTTTATCTGTTTTATAATAACCATATACTCAACCTCTTTCGATTTACAAAAATGTGTTCTTTTGGGGATGGTTTTTTCATTATTATCCACTTTTCCCCTCAAACACACAAAAAACTGTAACAAAATATTAATTCTTGCCGATGTTCTCTTTTCCGCACAGTTTTTCCCCACTCTTACTGCTGAGCATGAATTCCTTTCAATGGAAAAAAAGAATGATAAAAATCACGGCCCAAGAAACATCTGGAAATTCAGTGAAGTTAAATTTGATGCCCCAAGCTAAGGGATATTTTGATATCAGAGAAAGATGGAGAAAGTCTGTCCAGAAATGAGAAAAATGGGAAAGAGAAAGAAAAGTGGGAAGAGGAAAGTAAAAGCAGAGAGAAAGATGGAGAAAGATGGAGAAAGATGGAGAATGCCTGTCCAGAGATGAAAAAAATGGGATAAAGAAAAATAAGCTGGAGGAAAAAGAGGTTAGAAAGAAGAAATGTGGAATGAAGGAAAGGAGAAGAAGGAGAAAGAAGTGTGGAATAAAGGGAAAGAGATGAAGGAGAAAGAAGAAGAAGAAGAAGAAGAAGAAGAAGAAGAAGAAGAAGAAGAAGAAGAAAGAGATTGGAAAGAAGAAGTGTGGAATTAATGGAAGAAGAAAGGACAGATCTGAAAAAAAAAAAAAAAATTATGAATCACCGCCAACCATATATGTTGTGTTTGGACATATAATTACGACGTTGGGGAAGTAGTTGGGCATGGATCCGCTCCAAATGTAATCAGTTCTTCCTTTGCCTATTGTCCACCCATCCAGAAAATCTGAATGAAATTCATTTAGAACTTTTGGAGATATCTTACAAACAGGAAAAAATGCAAACCAACAAACAAAGAAACCAACAAACAGACGCGACAAAAAAAACATATACCTCTTTTCACCTTTGTTGACAGAGGTAAAAAATCAAGAATAAAGAAATGTAAAAAAGAACGCAAGAAAGAAAATTCAGAAAAACAAACAAATTATCATAGAAAGAGGAAGAAGCATCCTGGTGGGAAGCAGAGGAACAAGGAGGAGGAGGAGGAGGAGCATGGGGGAAGAGGAAGGGGTGGAAAAGAGAGGGAAGCAAGCAGAAGGTGAAGAAGATAAGATATGGAGGAGGTAGAGGAAGAAAGACAAGGAGAATAAGAGAGTGGGAGAAGAGAGTAAATCAAAGAAAGAAAAATATTATTATAAAAACCTATTTTTTTCTAGATATAATAAGGTGTAAATGTTTAAATTTTCAGACCTCTAGCTCCATTGGTGTGGCCTGTGTGCATAATAGATACATAGCCAGCCAGACAAACCAATTTGAAAACTGAAAAAAACCTATGTTGATAGTTTTGGTTGACGGTTTCTAATTGTGGGTGATTTTGTCAAGCTAGCCAACCAGCCAACCAATATGAAAACTGAAGAAACCTATGTTGATAGTTTTGGTTGACGGTTTCTAATTGTGGGTGATTTTGTCAAGCTAGCCAGATTTTGTCAAGCTAGCCAGCCAGCCAACCAGACCAATCTGAAAACTGAAGAAACCTATGTTGACAGTTTTGGTTGACGGTTTCTAATTGTGGTTGATTTTGTCAAGCTAGCCAGATTTTGTCAAGCTAGCCAACCAGCCAACCAATATGAAAACTGAAGAAACCTATGTTGATAGTTTTGGTTGACTGTTTCTAATTGTGGGTGATTTTGTCAAGCTAGCCAGATTTTGTCAAGCTAGCCAGCCAGCCAACCAGACCAATTTGAAAACTGAAGAAACCTATGCCGACAATTTTGGTAACGGTTTTTGGTTGACAAAAAGATTGGGAGCCAAACATCAGTGAAGATGTTGCAAAGACGGCAGATGCTAGCAAGAGATATGTGTAATCAGAAAAATTGAAAAACCATTTAATAAGGAAATCCTAGGAATACTGGGACACACCGGCAAATACACCTGCATGTGTTATCCACTATTGATGCGGCTTAAATTGTGCAAATTCTCACTCTATCCATCATCGTCTGCTTCCATAAGCCATCTATCTTATATGATTCATATTCAATCACAACTGGGTATATGGTATTTTGGTGACTAGAGCGAGAAGAAGAAAAAGAAGGGATAGTCAAAAATGGAGGAAGAGTATGGAATCGATGAGCCAAGTTCAAATTCTGACTGTGACAATCGCACTAATGCGCTTGGGAAAGGCATGAATCTATCTATTACTCCCAGCTATGGGTAAATAGCAGGTGAAAAGAGTGAAGATAGTGAAGCCACATCTGGGGCTTGTCTGTCCCCTTTAAGTCGATTTCTATATGTCACGAGTGTGGTAAAAACTTGTGATATTAGTCCGGGGGCCAGCAGGGCCTACAGTGCACCCGCCTCCCCCAATGATCCTACATTTAGGATACCAAAATGTTCCTTGGGATGTCCTCTTTCAGAAAAACAAATGTTCCCAAGAAAAAAGTTGGGAAGAACTACCTCATTTGCATAAAACAAAATGGCGAATAAAGCAAGGGCTATTATGTATTGATTTATTCAAACTATTTTTCTCATCTTGGTTGTTATAGATATTGTTATGGACAAAAGGTGGTTTCAGATTGTAACATCCATATATAACACAATATTCAACTAATACTGATATTCCCTAGCATGGGCAGCAAAGAATAAAAACAAAATTGTTACCTGAAGAAGGATGGAAGTTATGCAGCTGAAACGTTGTGTCTATGTTACACCGAATCAGTGCCTTAATTAGCAAATCGAATTGTGTAATTACTTATTTTTTGTAAAAAAAAAAATTTGATTACATAAGGTTTTGATTGTAAAAAAAATAGTTGTTTTTATCCTTGTTATGGTTAAATAAACTTTGATCAAATTAAAACTATGTATTTATTTATTTATTGTAAAAAAAAGTTAAAACTACGTATTTATTTTTTTACCGAAAATAAATAAATATGTTGTTTTAATTTGATCAAAAGTTTATTTTTAATCAAAGTGAAATCAAACTCTTTTTACAAAAAATAAGTAAATACATAGTTTTATTCGCTAATTAGGCAATTTTGCCAAATCAGCATAACCTCTACCAAGATAATTAATACATAATAATGACTCATCTAAAAAATCAGACAGAAAAAAGCAAGGGCTGCTATCAACCATTGAACTTGGTTTCATGATTTTTCTAATATTACTATTATCACTACAACAGAAGATCAGTGGGCAGTCCAGCTGGCATTTTCTCATATTTGATACAGGAATGAAGAACAGCATCTTTTTTATTGCAAATTGGTACAGAACATTCCATCGACAAACCTATTTATATTACATAGGGCCTATTAGAAACCATCAACCAAAACTGTCAACATAGGTTTCTTCAGTTTTTAAGTTGGTCTGGCTGGCTGTACCAATGGAGCTTAGAGAGCTAGAAATTCAAACATTTACTCCTTATTATTTTTTAATTGATCACCCCCAACATGGCATGCTGCCAAAATACGTTGGTCATGTGATGGTTTCTATTGACTGACTAACCAGACCTGTTTTTTTATGTACTGCATTTAATTATGTATAATGTGAGAAATCTTCTATCACAATCAAAATAAGAAATGGGAAGCCTCCATTATACACAAATGTAATATTTTGGCAATTTTGCCTACTTTTATCAATAAAGTAACCGCTCTGTATACCCTAAAATGGCTCCTCTCATAAATGGTCAACATGTTTATACGACTGCTTTTACTTGGCTAGAATGAATTGTAATGCTGATTTACTTCTTATTAATGGCTTCCCCACATATACGGCCGGGCAGATACATTTCTGCGGCAAAAACCTTCATCTTTGCCCCCTGTTAAGCAGCCAAAGATATCCGGGTTTAGTGTTTCCGTTGGCTTTTAAAATGAATTTAATGATACAAAAATATACACAACTTTGCATTGTACATGAATAAATATGGGATATTCTCTTCTGTATCTTTCTTAATCTCATAGACAGTGACTTTAAAAGCCAGTTTGGTTCTTCACACAAATAGAAAACTGATTGTTTTACACATACCATGCATAGTAAAGTGGGGATCCACATTATACATGTAAATAAAATGCTTATCCACCAGTGGAGTTCTGACGGCTGATGATGAAACTGATTGCAATTAAAAACAAATATTATTGATACAAATAGTGTCCACTCTGCTTTCCTGAAAGATCAATTTATTAATTTATTATTTCTCTGAGAGTCACTGTCTATGAGATTAAGAAAGATATAGAAGAGAATATCCCATATTTATTCATGTACAATGCAATGTTGTGTATATTGAAATCCCCTATTTTTGTATGTTAAAATGTATGAAGTATTTTATTTTCATGTATAATATGGATCCCCACTTTACTATGCATGGTATGTGTAAAACAATCAGTTTTCTATATGTGTGAAGAACCAAACTGGCTTTTAAAGTCACTGTCTATAAGATTAAGAAAGATACAGAAGAGAATATCCCATATTTATTCATGTACAATGCAAAGTTGTGTATATTTTTGTATGTTAAAATGTATAAAGTATTTTATTTTCATGTATAATGTGGATCCCCACTTTACTATGCATGGTATGTGTAAAACAATCAGTTTTCTATTTGCGTGAAGAACCAAACTGGCTTTTAAAATGATTTTAATGATAAGATGCTTCTAGGCAGCAATCCCATCTCCATTTTTGCTGCTTAATTATTTGTATAATATCCTTCATTCTAGGCCTCCCTCTGATCTATGTTGATCTTTTTCTATCTCTTAGAATTATCCCTATCATTGCTAGGTTTTGGTTTTCAGATTATCTTGTTAATTTCCATGTTTTGCATAGTGATTCATATTTCACTATTTACATTTGTTTTTTGTTCAAAATTTTAATTACAATATTCAAATGTCTGCATGATAAGTGCCCTTATGAACTCTGTGCTCTTATTAACATCTGATAATTAGATGGTTTGATTTTAGGACTTGTCTTTATCAATATGACTCATGGGTGCAGGGGTTTCAGCTATATAGCACCCAGACTTTGGAATCAATTGCCCTGTGATATCCGGAACATACATACATTAGCAAGCTTTAAATAAAAAATCAAAACTTTCTTGTTTCGAGACTTTCATAATTATATGATCTCAGTAAATAAATAGACTTTGTATCTATAGCTCCTGCCCCATGTTTTGTAAAAAAACTTTATTGACAAGTTGCAGTTTCTTCTCACTTTTCTTTGATAGGACTTATATATTTTACTGCAATTGATTGCACATGGTTTCAAGCGCTTTTGTTCAGTGGGGACTTGAGTATTGAGGTTCCCGAGAAAGGGCACTTTCTATAAAAGCATTCTTCTTCTTCTTCTTCTTCTTCTTCTTCTTCTTCTTCTTCTTCTTCTTCTTCTTCTTCTTCTTCTTCTTCTTCTTCTTCTTCTTCTACTACTACTACTACTACTACTACTACTACTACTACTACTACTATTATTATTTAAAAAAATCTTTTTGTTTCACACAAATAATCTAATGGTGAAAACTGAACAAAAGTGATTTTTGTCGCATATACCAATAGTATTGGATATACATAGGTACATCAATAAGTCCATAGCCTAATGATGGAAAAAAGAATTTATTTTACACAACAAATATTTATTTTTCAACATAATTTCCTTTCTTGTCAATGCACTTAATCTAATGCTTCTTCTTTGATCACATATGTTAAGTAAGTATCATGAGTTATTCCCCTTAGACGGAGGAGTTCTTGTCTGCTTCCGCTGGGGGGGGGGGGCGCTGTTTTACGTTCTGGTCAATGTTCAGCCATATATTGCATTGTGTTATTAGTACATAAAGGGAGCTCGAGAAGCCACATGTGTGTATTGTGACCACGGTCATTATTTGAATAAAGGACCTGTAAGTAAATCTTTTGTTGCATTTTTAATCTGTTAATATCTGTCATTAAACCAAGCTTACATTGGTAGCAGAGCGTAGTTGAAAAACAAAATCACAGACGATTTTAAAACAGAAAATACCGAAACGTTGAACATTGAATTTTCCGATGGTCGATATTATCGGAGACAAAAAAAACAAAATTGTTGCATTTTTAATCTGTTAATATCTGTCATTAAACTAAGCTTACAGAAATAACGGTTAATTCAACAATGTAAACTCTTTTTGAACAAACAGACCAGATCACAAGATCAGGTCTGTTAATGTGATCTCAGCTCGAAAAGCGCAGAAAACGGAATCTACTGTTGAAACCTTTGTGGCCTAATAAGTTAGTCACAGTTACAGAGAAGCTTACAACATAGATCGAACATTATACGGTAAACATTTCTGATCAAAATTCAGCTAATAACTGTGTCAGGCTGCAGACTTATTGATCCACGCTCATATCGTAACATAATTATTTTTGAAATGGTTCTTCGGACGATTGAATTCCTTCTTGTTATTTGTGTCATAAAAATACGACGTTTCAGCCGATCCATTCTTCGGCCTTCTTCAGGTGTAAAATCCGAGTGTGATGGGTTAAAGAGAAATATCACACTCGGATTTTACACCTGAAGAAGGCTGAAGAATGGATCTGCCGAACCATCGTGTTTACAACACAAATAACAAGAAGGAGTTCAATCTTCCGTAGAACCATTTCAATATTAATGATCCTTCTCAAAACTATAGAAAAGAACCATTTCAATATTAATGATCCTTCTCAAAACTATAGAAAATAATTATTTTTAATTGAGTTTTTTTTTGAGTTGTCGCTGCCGTTATGTTCAGTCAGTTGTGTTAAAATGGACAACAAATGCTCGTACAAAATGTTCCTCGAATCAAATAAACTAGCCGGTTCTGCAAGCAGCCTGAAAGCTCACTCTGGTTTTTTTCTCAGACAGGCTGCCCAAATGTAGCTTGGATAGGCCCGTCTCCCAATTAAATTTTTCTGCCAAGTTTGATGCAGAAATCTGGCTCCAGTGAGTATCTACGTGTTCATAGAGATAAATATAAGTGGTTTCATGCCTTTCCTAAGGGTATTAACACAGAATGGTGCAATTATAACTGAAGTCGATTTTCTCCACTTCCATATTTTGAGATCCTTAATCAAAAAAATGCAGACACCTTCAGGCAAGTCTGCTACAAGGTCATTTCTTTTAGAAGTGAATCATCAATTTTTTTTATCGATAGTTTGACATCTATAAAATTTTGAATCTGGCCGTTGCTTAATTTTGTACTAAACATAGTTAAATGAGCACTACTATTCTCACCTTTATTGGTCTTTATCACAATTTAGTTGATATGTTCTTTGGCCTTCTTCAGGTCGGCCCTGTCGGCTGGAGCCAAGAATATGCTGACTACATCCCCTGCAGAGGGGTAAGACCCCACCCCCAAACAGGGGCCTGGCTCCCTGTCAGCTGGGGCTTAGAATGCGCTGACTGCCTCCCCTGCAGATTGATGTGTTCTTGACCAAAGTCGCAAGACACTGATTAAAAGACCAAAGTCGCAAGACACTGATTAAAAAATAAAAATAACCTTTGACCAAAGTCACAAGACACTACTTAAAAAAAAATAACCATTTACCAAAGTCGCAAGACTCTAATTAAAAAAAATAACCATTTACCAAAGTCGCAAGACTCTATTAAAAAATAAAAATAACCTTTGACCAAAGTCGCAAGACACTAATTAAAAAAGAAAAATAACCATTTACCAATCGTAAGACACTATTTTGGTGATTTTAAACTGATGTTGGCATTAAATGACCCATCAAGGGTTGATATGCCGCTAAACAAATCAATCAATCAATCAATCAATTCATCAGGTATATTCATGGTCGCAGCTTTGATTAAAGCTTTTCGATGCTCTTCAAGTTTAATCTTTAAGGGGCAGCAGGTTTCTCCCTCATACTCATGAAATGTTGTACGTATAGTTCTTGGTCACAATTCTCTCATATAAAGGTCTGAACTCTTTGAGAGAGTCAGGTAGTGTAGTTTGCTATTGAAAACTAGCCTGATATATTTTATTGACCACAAATTCTGTAAATCTTTTCTGCCAACTTCCTTATTTAATGATAATTAACTGTTTATGTATCACATATTGGATGACAGAAATGTTAAAACTTTATTCACACCTATGATTATGTAGAATAACCGTCTTGTACATGAGCTGCCAACATGAAACGTCTTATTCCATGGTTGCACATTTAGAGGAAAGACAAATCTGTGGGGGGAAACAAACTCGTTGGTCCATACAGGAGAAAGGCTCTTCCACGTGGCTGGAGAGAAAGACAACACAATTCAGTAATTTCAAGGAAAATGTGTGTTCCTTTTATTTCCGTTGATAAGCTTTGATGCAGTGCTGGTTCGCGGATCAATCACGGTATTGAATTCTGTTTTGTTGAAGTTATAATGAGTTGTTCTGTTCCTAGTTACTTTACTGAAGGCGTGACAGTGATGATAGTAGTAGTTCAGACCACATTCGCTTCTTCCTCCCATTCTCTCCTGCACCCTAACAGGTGAGGAGTCAAGCTCCTAGCTTGTTGACCCATTGCTGCTGTGTTCCCCAACTTACTATCAGACCCCCGATTTAAAATCACGGCGCCCTAAAAAATACTCTGATTGGTTGAATGCATTCTCTTTGTTCCCTCGGTCAGCCGTTTGACCTATATTCTAGCCCGGAATCAGATATCCTCCAGCTGAGCACAAAACCCAATAATACTACCCCCCAAAACGCCAATCTTCTTTATCCTTCAGCAAGCGAACACATGACCAAAGTGTATTTCATTACATTTACATATATAGTAACAAATTCTGGCAGTAGAGAAAAAATGTAACAATAATCATGACATATAAATGTCAAAACACATGAATAACCTAAACCCAGCAATAAACCAGTGTTGTGGGTAGCTGTGATTGTAAAAATGCATTGTAAATTATTTTGTAAATAGAGATGCTGTGATGCTGTGAAATAAGTGTATAATTGAAAATGTTTCATCTCAGTACTTCAGACAATAGCAGACAATCTCAGTACTTCAGACAATACCAGAAAACCCAGAAAATACTGAGTCTAAGATATAGTGAACAAAACAATAATAAGGATATTGGTTCAAACAACTGATGAAATAATAAAAATGCTTCATTTCAGTACTTCAGACAATACCAGAAATCCCAGAAAACATAGAGTATAAGACATAGTGATCAAGACAACAATGATAAGGATATTAGTTCAAATAACTGATGAAATAATAAAAATGCTTCATCCCAGAATTTCAGATAACAATGTTCTCTTCTCTGGTGAATATTTATGTTTTACTAACACTAAAACTGGCTTCTATGAACTTTAAAAACTGAGGATCTCGAATCCTGCTTAACCACCTAGAAGAAATGCTTTCACCTACTGCACCATGGCCTCATTTACATTTAGAGGTATATGTATTCGATCACGTCTTTCCGTGTGTCTTCTGTCTTTCTTTCTTTCCATCTGTCTGTCCAAGATATCTCCAAAAGCACTCAATGAATTTCAATTAAATTTTGTGGATAGTTGGACAATGGGGTAAGGAAGAGTTGGTTAAATTTGGGGGTGGATCCAGGAATTTCTTTTGGATTGAGAGATATTTTTCCGGGGTTTTTTTTCATACATTTATATATACGCTCATGACTCTCCACGCGATATCTGCAAAAAGTTCCAAATGAATTTCAATTAAATTTTGTGGGAGAGTGGACAATAAACTACGAAGGAAGTGATTAGATTTTGGTGCAGGACCATCCACAATTACCTCCCCTCGTAGTTATATGACCACACCACATAATATCGCCAAAAGTTCATATCTGTCTGTCCACACGATATCTCCAAAAGTTCCCATTAAATTGCAATGTAATTTTGTGGATGTGTTAAGTAAGTATCATGTGTTATTTAGGCAGAAGACTTCCACTGGGGGCAGGCGCTGTTTTACGTTCTGGTCAACGAGCAGCCATTATTGTATGGTCTTATTAGTAGATGAGAGAGCTCCAGGACACACGTGTGTAGTTGACTGCGGTCATTGTTAATATTTGAATAAAGGATCTGTAAGTACATAATATTTTGTTGCATTTTTAATCTGTTAAGATCTGTCATTAAACCAAGCTTACAGATGGATTGGCAATGAGCCATTGAAGAATTGATTAAATCTTGGGGCATATCCATCCACAATTACCTCCCCTACGCCATAGTTATATGACCACCCCACATAATATCGCCAAACGTTCTTATCTGTCTGTCCAAACGATATCTCAAAAAGTTCCCATTGAATTTTGATGTAATTTTGTGGAAGGGTGGGCAACGGGTCATTGAAGAATTGATTAGATTTTGGGGCGGATCCATGCACAATTACCCTGCCTGACAATGGTGTTGGCAGATGTATGCTCTCTCTGGGTGCTTTCTTGTTCAGAGATTTGTTTATTGTCCTTGCCCCAAGAATTGAACCGTATATCTTGTTCCCCTTGGTTCACAATGAGAACCACTGAGCCGCCACTTGCAAAATCATGTCCAAGAATAAATATTGTTTCTACTGCAAACATCTCACAAAATTGGGAGGCGAACTGTCTGGAAATTGTAACACTTTGACAACAAATATAGAACATGATTCAGTCCGTGATATGCAAAAATAGCAAACTGTGAAGACGTCTGCAAATCTATTAACCTGATCAGCCATCTTGGTGACGAGGGCTGGGCACAAAAGCTGCTGCTTGTCACGCACACACGCACACACATCTACGCAAGAACATTCTCTTTGTCTATTAAATTCTTTTTATCTATCTATTGCAATTTGTTCCTATCTATCTCAATCTTATCATCTTTGTTGATATCGACCTGGCTGCATCTATATTGCAATCTTATCTTTGTTCAGATTTAAACTCTGTCCCTATCTATAAAACTATCTGTATGCCTGTCTATCTATCTCAAACTCATCATTTTTGTTGAAATCTAACCCAATTCCAATCAATCTACTTCAATCTTATTGATATTTAACCCTGTTCCTACCTATAAGTCTGTCTGTATGCCTGTCTATCTATCTAAAATCTCATCATTTTGGTTGAAATCTAACTCAAATATAATTCAATCTTATTATTAATCACTGCTACCCGCAACACTGGTTTAGGTTATTCATGTGTTCTGACATCTATGTGTATCTATGTATCTATCTATGAATCTGGATTTCGACCAGCCCTAACCGATTATAGTAGAAACTTGAAATTTTGATCTGTATAATGTTCAATCTGTGATTAATATTCACCACTGAATTGAGTGCATTGACAAGAAAGCAGATTATACTAATAAATTAATATTTGTTATTAATCACTGCTACCCAAAACACTGGTTTATTGCTGGGTTTATGTTATTCATGTGTTCTGACATTTATATGTATCTATGTATCTATCTGTGTCCGGACTTTTCCCAGCCCTAACCGTTCATAGTAGAAACTTGAAATTTTGCACACACACTTCCCTCAAAAGTTTTGTTTTTTGAAAATCCCCCCCCCCCCAATATGCAATGTAAGTTTTATGCTAAAGTGGTCACTAGTTTGTTCCCGCTTGTTTTTTGAAAATTCAGACATTTTTAGTGATCACAACCCAAGAAAAGGTTAGAGAAGTAACTTATTCATTGATCACCCCTTTTTCCAACTTTTTACATGAGCATATAAGGGTGGTGGTGATTCATAATTTCCCTTGGAATGCTAGTCTTTGTTTGTATCCGCTCTCTTCCTATATATCTGCCTACCTATCAATTTATCTATCTCAATCTTATCAACTTATCAACCAAAACTGTCAACATAGATTTCTTCAGTTTTTAAGTTGGTCTGGCTGTCTGGCTATCTATGTATCACATGTACAGGCCACACCAATGGAGTTGGAGGGCTGAAAATTTCAACATTTACTCCTTATTATTCAAATGGTTCTTTGGACGATTGAACGCCTTCTTGTTATAACAAGGAGTTCAATCGTCTGAAGAACAATTTGAATATTAATGACCCTTCTCAAAACTATAGAAAATACTCCTTATTATATCTAGAAAAAACACCCTTTCTTTTTTTCTGAAAATTCCCCCTCAAAAATAGGTTTTTAGTGGGATGGGGTGGGGGGATCGATTTGCAATGTAAGTTTATGCTAAATTAATTCTTTAGTTTGTGTCCGGTAGCATTCTCAGGTAAGAGAAGTAACTTAATCATTGATCACCCCATTTTCTAATTTTTTAATTGATCACCCCAAAACTGCCTCCTGCCAAAAGACGTTGGTCAAGTGACGGTTTTTATTGAGTGATTAACCAGACCTATTATATTGATATTTACTAAGCTTAGCATACTATGACTTGCGGCAGAAATTATGAAGCAGTAAAAGTCTCGCAGACAAGCCTGCTAACCACTAACCCATGGCAAGAGACCCAAGTCTGATAATATCTCTGGCCATCTCTTTATATAATATATGTATGTATTGATCTTAGTTTGTTCATATCTATCTCAGTCATTTCATAGCTATCAATTTATCTCTGTTCATATCTATCAATCTATATCTGTTCATATCTATCACAGTCATTTCATAGCTATCAATCTATATCTGTTCATATCTATCAATCTCTGTTCACATCTATCACAGTCATTTCATAGCTATCAATCTATATCTGTTCATATCTATCAATCTCTGTTAATATCTATCTCAGTCATTTCATAGCTATCAATCTATATCTGTTCATATCTATCACAGTCATTTCATAGCTATCAATGTATCTTTTCAGTTCATATTTGTCTCAGTCATTTCGTATTTATCAATCCATCTATGTCTGGTCATATCTAAGGACAGGAGAGAAATGCATATAAATCTGAATATATAAATGTATTGATCAATGTTAGCTTGAATCTATCTGATCAGATTCCACAATTGTTGTTTGAGTCAAGTTGAATGCCAATATTCCAAATGCTGATTCTCAAAGACATTCCAGACTTTGAAAAATCTGCAGTACCTATGTGGTATAAATATTGATCTCAATCTGTTTACATCCATTGATTTATTTGCCAATACATCTACAATGTATAGATGCAAACAGACATACAAATGATGACAGTGATCACATACATACACTTATACATATGGGGTTTTATTGTAAATCCGAATGGATCTACTCATATACTTACACTATCAACAGAAATATACAAATATGATAATAGTGTTTACACACATAAATATACTATATATATATATGTGTGTGTGTGTGTGTGTGGTTGTGCCTGCATATATATAGGTACATCAATAAATCCCTGGCCTCAGATCAAACATTACACAGTGAAAATTTCAGATCAAAATTCAGCTTATAACTATCTATCTATCTATCTATCTATCTATCTATCTCACTCTGTTCAAATCTATCTATCTCATGCTGTTCATATCTATCTATCTATCTCTCTGTTTATTTACATCACTTTTCATATCTATCTATCTCACTCTGTTCATATATATCTATCTCATGCTGTTTATATCTATCTATCTATCTCTCTGTTTATTTACATCACTTTTCATATCTATCTATCTCACTCTGTTCATATCTATCGATCTATCTTTCTGTTTGTTCGTTAATTTATATCTCTTTTCATATCTATCTATCTCACTCATATGTTCATATCTATTGGAAACCATCAGCCAAAACTGTCAGCATAGTATTATAATAGCCATCTATCTTTATTCATAACTAGTTACCTTATGTTGTCCCTGCTTTTATCCTATCCATTTACTATATTCTGTCCCTGCTTTTATCCTATATGTTTACCTTATTCAGTCACTGCTTTTACCCTATCTATTTACCATATTCTGTCCCTGCTTGTATCCTATCTGTTTACCTTATTCTGTCTCTGCTTTTATCCTATCTATTTACCATATTCTGTCCCTGCTTTTATCCTAT
>VCCN01005407.1:163296-174664 GCA_006491835.1 Architeuthis dux | reverse complement strand
TTTCTTACTTTGGCAATGAATTAGGATGTGATTTTAGACAATTTGTAGATAGGGTTGAAGGCAGTGAAAGTAATGATTGTTTTGGAGTGGCTGACGAGATATCTCACAAAAAACCTTTTTTTCTTACTTTGGCAATGAATTAGGATGTGATTTTAGACAATCTTTAGATGATGACAAAGGCAGTGAAAGCATCGATTGTACTGGAGTGACTGACAAGATATCTCACAAGAAATTTCTTTATCATATTACCCTGGCAGAAAATTTATAGATGGTGATGAAGGCAGTGAAAGCATTGATCATCCTGGAACAGTCGACAAGATATTTCACTAATATGATGTTGCATCTTGATATTGACTATCTATAGCAGGGGTAGGCAACCTACCCTCCGCAGGACAGATCCAGCCCGCAAAGGGATTTTAATGGGCCTGCAAGCAAATATTGGGATACTATGTATACTTTTTATGTTTTTAAGATTCTTTGCATCTTTTTAATAGATTCAAATAGATGTTTTGATTGAAATAAATCGCGACTAAATTGAGTTCTTTGATTACTAATTGGGATCCTTGGTTAAGCACAAATGATTTTCTAGCACGCGTTATTCATTGATTTGAGACAAAATAGGCCTAGATTTATTTAAATGTATAATTCCCATATTTAAATCTTTGAATGGCATTTATCTGACCGACCGTCCACTCAATAATATGTGAGCCGGTCCACAAAGGCAAAAAGGTAGCCGATTCTTTAAAATGACAATTTTCATTAAAATTTAAAAACAATACTGTCTGGGGTTACAAAGAGTAAAGAAATATCCCAGTTCTAAATATAAAAGGGTGTTTTCTCTTAGACTATCCTGTATTAAAAGAAAAAGCTAACTATTATGAACTTATCAAATAGGGTCCTGCTAAAAAGTGATGGTGAGCAAAGGAGTCTTGCAAACCACTGCTGTGTGAATTTATTTCTCACAGAATCCCCCACTACAGTGTTCTTATGCCAGACTATATAATGCTTTGTATATATCAGGGCATCTGCCATAAAACAATGTTTTGCGAATTAGTTTCACAAGCCATTGCTAGTAAGTTTGATCCTCACTAGGTTCCCCACTTTTGTAACCTTGTGTCAGATAAAGTAAATATCAGAGTACCTACTTTTCTTTTCATAAATGCAGCCAACTAATTTGGCAGTCAACTTAGACACCATCTTGAAATTTATACCTTTCCAGTGGTCAGACTGTGGTAGACTTTTGATATGTTATCAAGCACACTTGATACTACGAAAAACCATTGGAGAAAACTTGTCTAGGATGAATAATGAACAAGTAATGAGCATTTTAAGGATTTGGCAACCATCCTGGATGCCATCTTGAAATTTATACCTCTTCAGTGGTCAGACTGTGATAGACTTCTAGTACGTTATTGAGCACAACTGAAACCATGAACAACCATTGAGAAACCTGTTAAGTAAGTATTTTGAGCTATTCCCCTTAGGTAGGAGAGTGCTCATCAACTACCGGTAAGGGGGCGCTGTTTTATGTTCAGGTGAACGAGCAGCCATATTGGTTTTAGGAGATCAGAGAAGACTCATGTGTCTATAATTGACCGCGGTCATTGTAAATATGTATGTATAAAGGATCGGTGTGAGTACGTCTTCTCTTTGCATTTTTAATCTGTTAATATCTGTCATTATACCAATCTAACAAAACCTTTTTTGGGGATGTTAGGTGGGTTTGATTTTTTTCATAAATGCACCCGACCATGTGATAAATATGAGCAATTACTTCAAATGATGACATCATGATTTCTGGTCTGGAAAAAGGCAAATAAATAAATTGCCGCGCCTTCAGAAATGTTGACTAGAGGTCCTAAGGATGCCAAAAATGCAAAAACCTCAACAACTTATTTTTTTAAGGGGTCAAACCCGATTTTGCATTTTTTCCACCTGACTAACAATATGCCTATAAAAAAGGTAACCTTTGGCCTGAAGGATTCAGGGGAAATTTTCAAGACTTGTTTCAGGAGGAAAATAGCGTCTTTGACGCTGGGAAATACAGTAGTTTCTGTTTTCTATATTTCTACCTATAAGATCCCAGCACATATTTGATGGTCTAGGATACAGATCTTTAAGAAATGCATTTTTGGAGTTTTGTAGTACTGCTCACTACACTTTGTCCTGAGCAAACAGCTTTACAAGTTTCGGTGAGCAGACATAATACCAGTGCATTAGATACAGTTTAATATTAGGACGTATTGTTTTTTAAGCCTCTTATAGACTGACAGTTACTGTAGCTAGTGCTTATTATTTAAGTATTGGTATATTACTCATCTAAAATGACAGGATTATTCATGTATGGATCAGCACTTCTGCCTAGAATCAGTGTCGCTTCCCGGCTCTCTGCTTAGGATCAGAGTGTAGTACCTGTGTGCTCATTGAAAAGTGTTACACACAAAAAATATATATGGATACACATTGCATTTTATATATGTGTACGGCCTCCACTCTACTTCACTGCTACACACAACAGACTGGTTTAAACACTGTTGCTGGGTTTAGGTTATTCATGTGTTCTATGTATCTATCTATGTATCTTGATTTCGCTCAGCCCTTCATAGTAGAAACTTGAAATTTTTCACACACACTCCCCTTAATGAGTAAGGAAAATGTTTTGTTTTTTTTAAATTCCCCCTAAATAGGTTTTTAGAGGGAGGTTCAATATGCAATGTAAGTTTATGCTAAATTAGTCACTAGTTTGTGCCCGCTTGTTTTTTGAAAATTCAGACTTTTTTTAGTGATCACAGCCCAATAAAAGATGAGAGAAGTAACTTATTCATTGATCACCCCCTTTTCCAACTTTTTAATTGATCACCCCCAACACAGTATATATGGGTGTTGGTGATTCATACTTTCCCTTGGAATGTTTTTTATAGTTCCATAGCCCAAGAAAAGGCAAGAGAAGTAACTTATTCATTGATCACCACTTTTTCCAACTTTCTAATTGATCACCCTCAACACAGTATACATGGGTGTTGGTGATTCATAATTTCCCTCTGTGCTATCCTAAGTTTCAGTTCGTTTTGCTAATTTCCATGTTTTGTATCCGTAAGTCATGGCTGGTATTATGCAACCATTGTATACTTTACGCTCTAAGCACATTGGTAAAGGTGCTCTTCAAAATGTCTCTGTTCATACCAAATGCTTTCCAATAATACCAATAAAATGTGTGTATATATACGAGGGTTGGTCAAAAAGTGCCTGTTCTAATTTAATTTAAAAAGTATTAGTCAGAATTCCTAGGGTTTTTTTAGCTATGAACCAGAAAGTGTCTAGAAGCCCAGGGGAAAGATTTATGGAGTTACTTTCTCTTTTCCTACCCATAATCCTCTTTCAAAATGGCTGCCCTTTGGATACACGTAGAAAGTAAAAAGCTGTCATAGAATTTCTGTTTTTGGAAGGAGAAAGTTCTGCAAACATTCACAGGAGGTTAGTGAATGTTTATGGAAAGGCTGCACTTGATGTAAGTGATGGGTATGGTTAGACAATGTGGAAAAGGAAAAAGAGTGAGAAAGCTTGTTACATCTCAAACATGTTTATTATCACGAGGATACATCTTAATGCATTTCGTCGGGGCTAGCGACGTCTTCAGAAGAAAGTTGAACATGGCAGAAGTCCTGCAAATATCCGTGTGGCCTGCATCTAGCGATCCTGGATGTATGTGCTGTGTTCTGAAGACGTCGCTAACCCCGACGAAATGCATTAAGATGTATCCTCGTGATAATAAACATGTTTGAGATGTAACAAGCTTTCTCACTCTTTTTCCTTTTCCACATTGTCTAACCATACCCATCATTCTGTCGGATTCCCTCACATCCACACTATAAACACACTTGATGTAAGTACAATAAGGAGATGGGTCAGTAGAGTTAATGTTATGACAATCCTAGAGAGAAAGGAGAAAGTGTTTGGGGACCAGAAGGAAGTCATACTGTTAGAGTTTATGCCCAACGGCAACACTATCAATTCTGACTCCTACTCGAGCACACCGTCAAAACTCAGAGCAAGGTTTTCTTTGAGCTAGGCCACATTTAAAGATGAGTGATATGCTTTTGCAACATGACAATGCAAGACCTCACAACAGCTTAAAGATCAGACAAGCAATCACAGCGCATGGCTGGACAACCTTGCCTCATCCACCCTATAGTCCTGACCTAGTACCCTCAGACTTTCATCTATTTGGACCCATGAAGGAGGTACTCAGAAAACAATGGTTCTCCAATGATGATGAGGTGAAAGAGGCAACTCACACATAGCTAAAAAAAGCAGCCAAGAAGCTTTTACAAGGCGGGTATACATTCCCTCATTCAAAAGTGGAATACCACAATAAAGAAGGAAGGAGATTATGTTTAGGACTAGATTTGGAATACTGAGACTTTTGTGTTCATTTTGGTATGCTTTGTGCGCTTCTACTATTAAATCTGTGGTAAGAAGAACAGGCGTTGCTTTTTGACCAACCCTAGTATATCACCATGGTTCTCATCATCATTATATCGGATGAATCCCGATATCACATTACTGCAGTTATACGGCTGCCTTTTGCTTAAGATATCAAAATCAGGATCCTTTTATTTCTTTCAAGACCTGGCCTATTTGTCTCTGTTCAAGACAGCAATGTTTGCTAATGATCTGTCACTGACAATATGGGTCAGCCAAATTCTCTGAGAGCTGAACTTAAGCCTTCATATTACACAGCACAATGCATGCTATCTTTCCTAGAATGAATAGAGGAAGCAGTTTCATTTCTCATAGTTTCTCTGTTAATAGAACCGGTTAGAAACCAACAACTAAAACTGTCAACTGGCTGGCTATCTATGGATCACGTGTACAGGCCACACCAATGTAACTAGAGGGTTGAAAATTTAAACATTTACTCCTTATTATGTCTAGAACAAAGACAAAAGTAATGTTCAACAATAAAGTCCCCAAAAAGGCCATATAGATAGAAGGTGAGATTCTAGAAGAGGTCAATGAATACATCTACCTAGGTCAAGTAATAAAGCTAGAAAAAGACCATGACTGTGAAATAAAACGACGAATAATGATAGGTTGGAAAACATTTGGTATGAATAGAGACATTCGGAAGAGCACCTTGCCAATGTGCTTAAAGCGTAAAGTATACAATGGTTGCATAATACCAGCCATAACTTACGGATGTTAAACCTGGAAATTAACAAAATGAGCTGAAAACCAACTCAGAATAGCACAGAGAGCCATGGAAAGAGCAATGATAGAGATAACTCTAAGAGATAGAAAAATATCAACATGGATCAGAGAAAGGACTAGAGTGAAAGATATTATACAACTAATTAAGCAGCAAAATTGTAGATGGGCTGGCCACCTAGCAAGAAGACATGACAATAGATAGGGGAAAAGACTAACCGACTGATGCCCTTGGGGCAGTAAACACAGTAGGAAAAAACCAGACACAAGATGGAGGGACGAGATAGAAAAGTTTGCTGATAGGACGTGTCAGAGGCTAGCACAAGATAGATCGTCATGGAAGGAGATGGGAAAGGCCTTTGTCCAGCAGTGGACTTGTAACGGCAGCTGCTGCTGCTGCTGCTGCTGCTGATGATGATGATGATGTCTAGAAAAAATTTTTTTATTATTTTGAAAATTCACTCTCTAAATAGTGGGGGTTCTATTTGCAATGTAAGTTCATTTTAAATTGATCCCTCAGTTTGTGCCATGCTTGTTTTTTTGAAAATTTAGACTGTTTTAGTGATTTAGCCAACAAAAGGCAAGAGAAGTAACTCATTCATTGATCACCCCTTTTTTCCAAATTTTAATTGAACACCCCCAACATGGCATGCTGCCAAAAGACATCGGTCACAAGACTGTTTCTATTGAGTGACTAACCAGTTTTTTCTTTGGGTCAGTAGTGTTACGAGCATCACCAGTTCAAGACCTTAACAACTAAGATATACCGTTTCGTAATGCAGTTTGTGTTATCAAGCGTTCGACTGATTACATGCTTAAATGTCAAGGGTATTTTTGGAAACTGCCGTCTCAGCGTTTTTCTTTTCAAAAAATTAATAATGATGACATTTGATGAAACAAACATCTTAAAGAGCTGCCATCTTTTTTTTGAAGCTGTTTACTTGTCTTGTGTTTTTTTCCTCTTTATTCATCTGAGCAATGATTCTAATTACCAATTTATGCCTGTAGTCATAAAAATGAATTATAGTCATGACGGTGAAGTTCTTTTTTTGTCAAGCTCCTGCCTAGTCTGGAGTTGACTTTGTTTTCCTACCATAACAAGAACAAAAACAATCCTCACCATATTTAGGAGAGTAAAATCAATAAATCAATCTTTATTATTATTGGATGAAGTATTGTAAGACACCACTTTTTTTATTAAATTCAACTAGAATGAAGGTAAAAACTAGTCAAATTTATTCAAATCATTCTTCGGACGATTGAACTCCTTCTTGTTATTTGTGTTGTAAACATGACGTTTCGGCCGATCCATTCTTCGGCCTTCTTCAGGTGTAAAATCCGAGTGTTCAAATGTTCACACATACTCCGATGTCTGCTAAGTAAGGTTGCCCCTACTCGGGACCCCAAACTGGTGAACAACTGTGTTTATGTCATCCCTTGTAAATGTGCTATTGTCTATACCGGAGAAGGTCAGACTTGATGAACTCTAGAAAGCCATAATCAGGGCCGAGATAGATAAATCTGTTGTAAACATGACGTTTCAGCCGATCCATTCTTCGGCTTCTTCAGGTGTAAAATCCAAGTGTTCAAACGTTCACACATACTCCGATGTCTGCTAAGTAAGGTTGCCCCTACTCGGGACCCCAAACTGGTGAACAACTGTGTTTACGTCATCCCTTGTAAATGTGCTATTGTCTATACCGGAGAAGGTCAGACTTGATGAACTCTAGAAAGCCATAATCAGGGCCGAGATACATAAATCTGCTATGGCCGACCACATCTGGAGAGAGAACGGTGAGCATCTTCCTCTTTGGGAGGAAGTCCAGATTATTGACAGAGAACGATGTTGGAAGCAGAGAAAAATCAAAGAGGCAGCTCACATCACAATGTCGACTAAATGCATTAGCCAGACAAGTGCGGATTTCTTCGTCCGAAGAACCATTTGAATATTAATGACACTTCTCAAAACTATAGAAAATATCTAGTCAAATTTAATAATAATATTTTTAAAGCTGTTAATAGTACTTTTATTCTTCATGTATTCAGGCAATTTATTTCAATTTATGTCACTCTTCGTTTGCTATTTCAAGCTATTATAATTATTATCATTATTATCAAACTCCACTTCAAGTCTGGAGTTGACGTTGTTTTTCTACAGTAACAAGAACAAGAACAATCCTCACCAAATTTAGGGGAGTAAACTCTTCACTGTTTATCTCATTAAACCAAACCGATGTGTAAAATAAACATTCCCCTACTGTAATTTCAAATCACAAACAACTGATTGGTAGGCGGCTCTCTTACCGACTGAGCTAAATTGACAAGTCTTATACATCTACGAGAATTCATGTTACAAATAAGCAAGGGCTTATTTCATTCTAATAAATAAATACTTTTATAAAATTAACATTTCCCTACCGTTATTTGAAATCATAACCAAGTGATTGGTAGCCGCCTCTCTTACTGACTGAGCCAAACTGACAAGTCTTACATATCTATGAAAATTTATCTTAAGAGATACTCAAGGGTTTGTTTTATTATAATAAATAAATACATTTGCACTAAAAAATGTATATTTTATAATTTGTATTTATTATATATACAATACTAAAGTTGCAGTAATTGGGGTGGAGTTTGATCCTGCAGCAACCAGCTTGTTGTTGTTTTTTTATGAATCCTAAATGTCTCAATTTTAACTATGTGAAGAGTTCTCGTCTACTAGTAAAGACCAATCATAGAAATGAATTACGTAAATCCCGATTAGCCAGAATTTATAATTTTTAATCACCGCTACCCACAACAGACCGGTTTGAACACTGTTGCTTGGTTTAGGTTATTCATGTTGTTAAGTAAGTATCATGAGTTATTCCCCTTAGGTGGATGAGTTCTTGTCCACTTCCGCTGGGGGAGGGGAGGGCGCTGTTTTACGTTCTGGTCAACGAGCAGCCATATATTGCATTGTGTTATTAGTAGAAGAGAGAGCTTGGAAGGACACACATGTGTGGTTGACCGCGGTCATTATTTGAATAAAGGACCTGTAAGTACGTAATCTTTTGTTGCATTTTTAATCTGTTAATATCTGTCATTAAACCAAGCTTACACATGCGTTCTGAAATTTGTATCTATCTATGATATCTATCTATGTATCCGGACTTTACCCAGCCCTAACCGTTCATAGTAGAAACTTGAAATTTTGCACACACACTCCCTTCAATGAGTAGGATGTGAAATATTTTTTGGATTTGGTTCCTCATATTCATTATGCTAAATTGATTAAATTGACTAGTTTGTGCCCGCTTGTTTTTTTGAAAATTCAGACCTTTTTTAGTGATCGCTGCCCAACAAAAGGTGAGAGAAGTGACTTATTCATTGATCACCCCCTTTTTCCAACTTTTTAATTGATCACCGTCAAAACAGCATTATACGAGTGGCAGTGATTCATAATTTCCCTTGGAATGTTCTTTATAGTTCCAAGATGCTAGCTCTCAACACCAGATGAAAAGCCATAATGAATGAATCAAACAAAGGATGCATAGACTGCGTAGAATCATCAATCTGTGTTAATAAACTTGATATATGTTATAGAGGTGACCTGATACTATTGATTGTGTCTTGCTTGGCATATGCGCATAAATAATGACAAGCCTGGCTGCTGCAGGGTCAAACTCCACTCCAACTTCTATTCCGACTGAAGGTGATTACTGCAAATTGTGTATTGTATATATAATAAATAAATTCGGAAATACATAAGACTTGTCAGTTTGGCTCAGTTGGTAAGAGGGGTGATCAATAAATAAGTTACTTCTCTTGCCTTTTGCTGGGCAGTGATCACTAAAAAGACTGATTTTTCAAAGAATTAGCATAAACTTGCATTGCAAATTGAACCCCCCACTAAAAACCTATTTGGTGGGGGAGATTTAAAAAAAACAAACAAACGTTTTTTCTAGACCTAATAATGAGTACATGTTTAAATTTTCAGCCCTCTAGCTCCATTGGTGCGGCCTGTACGCATGATACATTCATACAGCCAGCCAGACCAACTTGAAAACTGAAAGAAACCTATGTTGACAGTTTTGGAGACAGTGCTGGTTGATGGTTTCTAATACATATTTTGTAATTTGCAAAGTGAGAGTAGCTTCCCTTTATTTCTTGACTTTAACAACATAAAATGAAAGATCGCCTATTTTTGTAAGAAAAGACCAATTTGAAAACTGAAGAAACCATTGTTGACAGTTTTGATGACAGTTTTTGTTAACGGTTTTTAATTAACTATTTGCGACTGGGGTATTTTTTTAACATTTTTTGCTCCCAGGTGGCATTTTTTAAAAACATTTCAGTCAAAAATGAATTGTCTTGAATCTCTATCCAATTCCCTGCCATATTAACCCATAAGAACCCACTGTGACACCGGTGTCAAATACAATTTAATTGATCTGCACAGTCTCTTATATAATATTATATTTTATCCTTGATTTTAACTCATGAAGTGTACTAAGAGATATCTACTCAACATCTTGGTGCAGTCATGTGACTGTATGTCAATTTGACTATCCAGAAACCCACATAATGTTCAAGTAGAAATGGGTCTGGATTTTTTAAGAAGACTCAGGAAAAAGACATTTCTGACAAGATATCTCGTCAGCCACTCCAGGACGATCACCACTTTCACTGCCTTCGTCACCATCTACAAATTATCTAGAATAACCATCAGATTCACAGCCAGATTAAGATGAAATCGAAATAGAGTAATTTCTCGCTAGATATTTCATCAGTTGCTCTAGGATAAAGACTTCTTGCAAAATATCCCATAAACTACTCCAGGAATAACAAAAGCGGGCAAAAGCATTGAAATTTAACAGAAATATTCTACTCGACGCAGAGAAACTATCTATGATACATTTGGAATTTTAAAAACACTTTTTAGACTACTTTTGGATGGTTTTCTTCTTTTTAAAGCGCTATTTGATGCATCATTTTTCTAGATTTCTGACAGCTCTAATTCACAATCTATTTGACCTAGAGTCTTAAACTTCTGCATGGACCTTCCGCTTGATGCCCACAAATGATTTCTAGTTTTATTAGACACTTTTTTCTCACATGTTTTCTATTTGCCATTATTTTCTGAAAAAAAAGAACCTTCTCTTTTGTTAGATGAGAAGCTGTAGTTTTTTAGGTTTTTTTAATACGGATGCCTTATAATTTCCATTGTTTTGACCCAGACAAACCAATTTAAATTATAAATATAACTTACCAACTTTCTCACCTATCAGTCTCTTTCTCCGGTGAAGCAAAAAAAAAAAAGGGAAGGAGACCGATAGGAGAGACTCCCTTTCCTTATGGATATTATATTTTACACTTGAAGAGAGCCTTGGAATGAAACGGCCGAAACATTGTATCAACAACAAAGATGGGAAGAAGAGATTAGATTGTCCGAACAAAAGTTGGTATGTTAATGAATCTTCTCAAAGTTATAGACAAAAGTTTGAATGTTAATGACTCTTCTCAAAGTTATAGACAATAATACAGACTGTTTCTCTGTCTTGCATCTGAGATGAGATAGTGAAGAACTGCAAGACGAACCGATAAGTTTAGAAAGAGGATTGCACTGACCGGCATTAAGAGCAACCAGATGACCAGAATGTATTGATTGTCAGGGACGTGAGTGCTAATTCTATTGTGCACGCAGTGTGCTTGAGTGGTGTTTCACCCTCAGATCTATTGTCTGCTGCGAATGCAACGGAGCTGTAAGCCTTGTGCGATTCAAGCAATAAATAGTCGATCAATTTTCAATCAATCAAGTGGTCAATACCATGAAGCTCAACAGACTAAAAAAGACAAGTCGATGTTCATTTTAACAAGTTGGTTCATCAGTGAACACTTTGATTAATTAGAAATGACATGATGTACAATTACGATTCTGATTTAATGGTAATTATATTTGCTTCCTCCCCGTACTTTGAGTTGGCACGGGTCAAATAATTCACAGAATCATAAAAAATACTTCATCTCAGAACCTCAGCGAACCCACTGGCCAAAACATGGTAGTCAAAACAATAAAGATGAGAACTTCTCAGAACTTCAGACCAAAAAGAAGACTTGAAAATGCACAGGTGAAAATATAGTGATCAAAAACAACAAAGATGAAGATACTAGTCCAAAT
>VCCN01005407.1:68285-79542 GCA_006491835.1 Architeuthis dux | reverse complement strand
AAAAGACTAACAGATTGGTGCACACGGACCTCTGGTGACCTCTAAAGATCAATCTTGGGTTCAGGTATATTTTGGCATTTTCAAATCCAAGGGAGACGGCCGCAATGCACGGGCTACAAATGTGTGTACAATGGTAACTTGACCCCTGGTTCAACATAAGATAAGTGACGCTGACGCCCGGTGACCTCTAAAGGTCGATTTAGGGTCAGGTCAATTTTCAAATCTAAGTGAGACAAATCATTTATTTGGCATTTTCAAATCTAAGGGAATCTATTGTTTGTATATTTGAAGTTTTTTCTACTAGCTGAAAATCCCCGCTCTCCGGCGGCAATCCCCAGCTTTATGGATCCTACGACCGTAAAACATTAAATCATCACATAGCTCTTAGTTTTACAGTCGTAGGCTCTAAATAGCTGGCGATAACCGCCCGGAAGCTAGTGTTAAAAACAACACTTAATTTACCTTCTAGTTGTATTAAGTAAATAGTAAGCACATCGCACGGAACGTTCACTTTAGTTTACCGTTTAACAAACAAACTGAAATATGAGACTAAATTTGTATAAAAACCGTCGTTTTTTTCAACTTGAAGTTTTATCTACTGCAGATACACTGAAAATGATGACGAAATTTAAGTAGAAATCAGTAACTTTTAGTACTTAGAAAAAGTGTTTGTTAATTCTTTAATGACAGGCATCCTAATATTTGGATAGCAAATAAGTAATTATATGTGCTTCATGAAGGTAGTAGTTAAAATTAACACAATGGGTTTTGGTCAAACATTGGTTTAGTTTACGTTGCTGTTTTCGTAGAAAAAACTGTTTTATTCACCTTTTATGTAATATTATATGGATACTAAAACCAAAACTGAACCCCTATCGGAATAAATGTAGTGAATGTAAAAAAACAAGAACCATAAGTTCAACGATGCGTCTACCCGTAGTGGTAGTAGCAGAAGGAGGATGGGTAGGAAGAAGAACGAGTAGTCTTTCTCTGAGTCAATTGATTCTCATACTTGTAAAATATTGTTATATGGAAATATTCTGCGAGTATTATTTTTAATGATAAAAATCGTAAATGGCCATTTTTGGCGTTTTTTTTAGCAACTTTTGGCCTTTTTAAATACAAAAATGCGGACCTCTGACATTCTATTATGACATCATAGCAGCTGGTAAAAATTGATCAGAATAGATGTTCTTTTAATGACATCACACCTTCTCTTCTGACATAATCATCATCATCAGCAGCAGCAGTCGTTATAAGTCCACTGCTGGACAAAGGCCTTTCCCATCTCCTTCCATGCCGACCTAGATTGTGCTAACCTCTGCCACGTCTTACCGGCAAACTTTTCTATCTCGTCCCTTCATCTTGTGTCTGGTCTTTTCCTACTGCGTTTACTGTCCCATGGGCACCAATCGGTTAGTCTTTTCCCCCATCTATTGTCATCTCTTCTTGTTAGGTGCTAGCACTTTTGCTGCTTAATTAGTTGTATAATATCTTTCACTCTAGTGATCAACATTTCTATCTCTTAGTGTTATATCTAACATTGCTCTTTCCATGGATCTCTGTGCTATTCTAAGTTGGTTTTCAGCTCGTTTTGTTAATTTCCATGTTTCGCATCCATAAGTCATGGCTGGTATTATGCAGCCGTTGTATAATTTATGCTTTAGACACATTGGCAAGATGCTCTTCAGAAGGTCTTTATTCATGCCAAATGCTTTCTAACCTATCGTCATGCGTCGTTTTATTTCGCAGTCATGGTCTTTCTCTAGCTTTATTACCTGTCCTAGGTAGATTTCCATGTTTCGCATCCGTAAGTCGTGGCTGGTATTATGCAACTGTTGTATACTTTATGCCTTAAGCACATCGGTAAGGTGCTCTTCAAAATGTCTCTATTCATACCAAATCCTTTCCAACGTATCGTTATTTCGCAGTCACGGGGTTACTTTTTTTTAACAACTAACAAGTTGAAACGAAATGTTTTTTTTAATTTTCTGCTCTGACATAATAGCAGCTGGTAAATAAAACACAATACCCCCATCCTTCCTCTTTCTGTTATTTAACGTAATCGTAACCGACCGACCGAAAAGGGTTTTATTGAGATGCATTTAGAGGCGTCTAAAAAGTTGAATAATAATTTCGACTTGCTTAGTTTTCGTTATGTAAACAAAAAACAATAACGATATTGTTGGGAATCTTTAGTATTCCCCAAATTAATTATGTAACAAATATATTGCTACTTAGTTTTTCTTGAACGCAAGAATATCAGGAATAATTATGTTACATTGTTTTTGAGTAAAGAAAATGTGCGGCTCCGGCAAAGTATATTTAATTGAAGCAACTTACCTTTTTTCTTCAATTGCTAAGCACGAGGTAGTGTTGCATAAAATACTTCAATTCACGCGGCGAGGTGTCCGCCTGTTATTGGTTTTATCGGGTCTTCGCTCGTCTTGGAGGCGTGGATAAATGTTTCTTCTCGAAGGAAGACACTGATTCAAAGTTCTTTACTTCTTGAGAGAAGTCTCTGTTTGAACATCTTTTCAATGGTGGTTTTAGAAATAAAAGATTAGAAGTGTAGGGCTTTGTGTGTAAACGTGTGATATGTATTTTTTTAAAATGAGTAAAGAGTCCAGAATTATAATGGCTAACGCTTTGGGTCCAGCGAAAGATCCGTTTGGTAACGAATTCTTTCTGGAACTGACGAAGGAAAGGAAGTCTTCGAATTTATACACCGACATGGGCCTTTTTTTAACAACGAGGCCCGAAACCCCCCTGAAAACTCGGGGAAGGGCCCACAATTGACCGTGGGCCGGTTAAAAGAATAAACTGCAAATCAATCAATCAACAATACGAAAGCCAACAAATTCATTTACAGTAAACAATGACTAAACTATTAATCCTAGCACAAACGATTCATAAAATATAATTAGTTCTTATAATATAGCCGTTTTCGTCTTCTGGTCTTAAAATACTAATCGTTACTTTTTGTACAATCTTAAAAATACGTTTTTTAACGTAAAGAAATCACGGAACCATCTACACATCTATTTACATATCTAATACTATAAAAACGAAGAATGTGGTAACTTCTACTCATTGAGGGGAGTGTATGAGAAACATTTCAAGTTTCTACTCTGAACAGTTAGGGCTGGGCGATGTCCGGATATAACGATACATAGATAGATACATCTAACTACATGTCTATGTGCGTGCGTATATGCACCGCGATTACTCGACAACTACTCATTGTACGAAACTAACATTCGCCACATATATTAGTCAGCACACAAGGCAGTGCAGTGTCGAGAATGAAGTTGTTTGGATCAGTGGTTCTGAGTGTTTCCGCTCTTTAGAATTATCTAAATTTAGATATAAAATATTATTATTATTACTAAAGAAGTAACCGAAATACTTCGAAGCCATAGTTTGGCACGACGGAAATCTGTTTACATTTATTGCAGGCTGCTCCATACACTATAAAGTCCGGCCCCTTTTAGCGGTCAAAATCGAAGAGGAACTTTTTTTTCTCAATTTTATGGGTCAAAATCGAGGGGGAACTTTTATTTTTCATTTATAGGGGTCAAAATGGGGGGGGGGTTAAAAAACTTTATGGGTCAAAATCGAGATTGAACTTTTATTTTTCATTTTTAGGGGTCAAAAAGCAGTTAAAATATTTTTTTCACTATTAGGAATCCAATTTGAAAGGGAAAATCATTTTTCACTTTTAGGGGTCAAAATCGCGGATGAACTTTAAAAAAAGGTTTTAGTGGTCAAAATCGGGGTGGGGGAACTTTATTTCACTTTTAGGGGTCAAATTCGAGGGGGAACTCATTTTTCACTTTTAGTGATCAAAAGCAATGGGGGAATCTGTTATTCTTTTATATTTTTTTCTTTTTTAGGGGTCTAAAGAAAGGGGGAACAGCAGTGGCGATTCGATGTAGGGGTGTAGCTGATATATGATTGATTATCTCAGATTTTCGAGAGAAAAAACTATGTCGTAGAAATATAATAATTTTGAACATGGCAGCTTTTAATGTAGTGTTTCGGCACAAGAAGTCGTGGACAAAAGGGGAGACGACCTCCCTTCCCATTTGATGATCGCTAGGGAAGGAGAAAGCGCCCCCTGACCGCCATGTCTGGAGATGTTCATCCTCTAATTATAAAACTGACCAGTCCCAGTATTTTATTCAATTTAGTATAAAGTATTATACTTATATTTAAAAAAATCATTCATATATAAGTTGTGTATATCAACGTGTTGAAGTATAAAAATGAAGATTCCTCGTCACATACATTTCGAGTTTTGCTCCCCACCCTCCTAATCTCGGCCCCAAGTGCTCCCCACACACTTTCTAAGAACTAGAAACGCCACTGGGAAACAGTATTATATTTAAAGTTATTTTCCCCCCAGGCAACGCCGGGTATTCTTGCTAGTTATAATAAATAATAATAACACATTCCTTTCACTTCGCTTATTTTGATAACTATATGATTGTTCCAAGTTTATATGCTTTGTCAGATGGGTTTCAGAAATTCAACGAACTTAATATTATTACACTCAAATCTAAAATCGGCATAATATTTTCCATTAGAAAACTTTCCAATTTGCTTTACAGAAAACACCTCGATTATATAAATTAAAATATTACTTATTTTATTTAAACATTCCTTATTTTATTTGGTAAAGAAAGAAGGTAGAAAAATTATTGAGTTAAATATTAAATTACCTTTTTTTATCAAGTTAAATATTTTTTAAATTGTCAACAGGTACTGCAATTGTAGGCCAAACCATATATTGGACTGGAAATTATGAGATCTTACTGTATGGAAATATCCCAATGGTTATAACATTGGACTAAAATGATGAGGAATTACTGTATGGGAATAGCTCAATAGTTATAACATTGGGTTGGAAATGATGAGGACTTACTGCATGGGAATAGCTCAATGGTTATAATGTTGGACTTAAAATGATGAGGTCTTACTGCATGGGAATATCCCGCTGGTTATAACATTGGAATGAAAATGATGAGGTCTTAATGAATGGAGAGAGAATGGGAATTGGTCTATGGTTATAACATTGGACTGAAAATGATGAGGTCCCACTGCATGGGAATATCCCAATGGCTATAACATTGGACTGAAAAGGATGAAGACTTAATGCATGGCAATAGCTCAATGGTTAACATTGGACTGAAAATGATGAGGTCCAAATGCATGGGAATAGCCCAATGGTTATAACATTGGACTGAAAATGATGAGGTCTTCCTGTATAGGTATAGCTCAATGGTGATATAATATAGATGATATAAATTAAAATATTCCTTATTTTATTTAGTAAGACACAGGGGAGAAAATAATTTCAGGTAGTTTACTCAAGGGGTTGGGAGAGAGAAAGGGAGAAAGGGTAGTTAGTTTAATAAAAGGATAGGAAGAGAGGGGAGGAAAGAAAGTTAGGTAGTTTAGGTGATACAAAGAGAGAGAAGGGGAAAAGAAATGCATGTAGTGTATTAAGAGGGTAGGAAGGGTGTGGGCAGAAAAGAAAGTTAGGTAGTTTACTGAGGGGTTATGAAAATCTTTGCATATCAATCTAATCCATGTTTGTATATCATTTAGATATAATTATGGACTGGCAACACAGATTGGAAGGGATAAGGGAGAGAATGAGAAGATACAGGCATAGGAGAAGAGAAGTTCAGTGGCATGAGATAATTGATAATCTTAGTTGTAAACAACTGTGGAATTTCCATGGGTCCAGCTAGTATATATAAATGTCAGAACACATGAATAACCTAAACCCAGCAAAAGTGTTTAAACCGGTCTGTTGTGGGTAGTGGTGATTAATAACAGCAACAACAATAACTGCATAACAGATGAGATATGTGTGAAAAGGTATTTTTTCTCAACCTCTAGGTGACCAATGTCTTTTGGCAGCATGCCGTGTTGGGGTGATCAATTAAAAATTGGAAAATGGGGTGATCAATGAATAAGTTACTTCTCTCACCTTTTGTTGGGCACTAAAATGTCCAAATTTTCAAAAAAGAAGCATGGACACTACTGGGCACAAACTAAGGGACCAATTTAGCATAAACTTAAAATTGAAAATTGAAACCCCACTAAAAACCTTTTTTGTTTTCCCTACTCATTGAGGGGAGTGTGTGTGCAAAATTTTAAGTTTCTACTATGAACGGTTAGGGTTGAGTGAAGTGCGGATACAGAGATACATATACATGCCAGAACACATGAATAACCTAAACCCAGCAACAGTATTTAAACTATGTAAAGAAATTGGAAAAATACGAAGACATCACCTTGCAACTGAAAAAACATATTCCAAAGATCTCTCAGTTCCCAAGTGAGGTCCTGGTATTTTCCTGATTTTTGACTTCTTTTCATGTTCAACCTGTGATCTACTATTATTATGTTGGTGTAATTCCTTTTTATTATGATTGTCATTATAAATCATCGCAACCCACAACAGACTGGTTTAAATAATGTTGCTGGGTTTAGGTTATTCATGTGTTCTAACATTTATATGCATATATCTATGTATCCAGACTTTGCCCAGCCCTGACCGTTCCTAGTAGAAACTTGAAATTTTGCACTCACACTCCCTTCAATGAGGAAAATGTTGTTTTTTTTGTTTTTTTACCCCCCCCCCCCAATAGGTTTTTAGAGGGGGGTTCAATATGCAATGTAAGGTTTTGCTAAATTGGTCACTAGTTTGTGCCCGCTTGTTTTTTGAAAATTCAGACATTTTTTTAGTGATCACAGCCCAACTTTTTAATTGATCACCCCTAACACATCATATATGTGTTGAGGTGATTCATAATTTCCCTTGGAATGCTAGTATGATATTATGATTGATCATAACTCCTTTTCTTAATGATTATAAAGTGATATAAACAGTCTCAATAAGAATTGTTTTAACGATTCCATTTACCACTGAGATAATCGTTTAAACTACCTCTCGCTTATATATGAGCGTTTGTGAAAATTCAGAACCTTTTTTAGTGATCACAGCCCCCAAAAAAGGCAAGAGAAGTAACTTATTCATTGATCACCCCATTTTCCAACTTTTTAAATGTATCACATCCAACACTGCATACATGGGTGGCAGTGATTCATAATTTCCCTTGGAATGCTAGTAGAGCTTTGTTCTGTTCTTATAATTAATTAGCATTAATATGCATATGAAGGTCTACTACTTTTATTATTACTCTTATTGCAGAGACAGTTATCGTATTATATCTAACCATTATCATAATCTTTCGTACTACAGCTATAAACAGCATTTCTTCTTATTATTATTGTTACATTAAAATGTGTTTTGTGAGTATTGAAGGATATCCGATGGCAGTATGTTTTCATAAAACTACAACTCTTTTGTTTTTATTACCATGTTGAGCTGCTCTGTACTTTTTATTGTTTTCAATGATGTTCAAATGGCAGTCTGTTCTAATTTGGTCATTGGAGACTTAAGAACATCACTGAGTTCTTTTCTTGGGATGAGAATGAGGATGGCCATTGTTTTCACATCACACAGGTTCTGGAGTTAAAAGCTCATCCTTTAATATTTATTTCTACTCATGTCACTCAAGAATGTGTTAGCATGGCTACATTCATCATTTGATTTTATTCATTAACATTGACCAATTCCTGTCTTCAAATTTTGATTAGTTTGTCTGCACTGTTCTAAAATCGGTTTCTACTATTGTACTCCAGAGAATTCTTTCTTCTAGGCCTTGGCCTTCTTTTTGGTCTTCTTTTTGGCCTTGGCCTTCTTTTTGGTCTTCTTCTTGGCCTTGGCCTTCTTTCTGGTCTTCTTCTTGGCCTTGGCCTTCGTTTTGGTCTTCTTCTTGGCCTTGGCCTTCTTTTTGGTCTTCTTTTTGGCCTTGGCCTTCTTTTTGGTCTTCTTTTTGACCTTGGCCTTCTTTTTGGTCTTCTTCTTGGCCTTGGCTTTCTTTTTGGTCTTCTTCTTGGCCTTGGCCTTCTTTTTGGTTTTCTTGGCCTTGGCCTTCTTTTTGATATTTTTTCTCCTTCTTTGCTTTTTGCTTCTTGACCTTCACCTCCTTTCTTCTTTTTGGCTGTAACCACCTTTTTGGTTTTTCTCTTCTTCTTGGCATTGGCCCTCTTTTTTATCTTTTTTCTCCTTTGCCTTCCCCTTCTTGGCCAAAAAGAAGAAAAGTGGCGAAGGCCAAGAAGGAGAAGGCAAAGGAGAAAAAAGACCAAAAAGATGGTCATGGCCAAAAAGAAGAAAAGGGGTGACCTTTTCTTCTTTTTAGCCTTGACCATCCTTTTGGTATTTCTCTTCTTTTTGCCTAGACCTTCGTTTTGGTCTTTTTTCTCCTTCTTGGCCTTCACACCATTTCTTCTTTTTGGCTTTGATCATTTTTTTGGTCTTTCTCTTCTTCTTTGCCTTGGTCACCTTCTTCTTGACCCTCTTTTTGTTTTTACTTCTTGTTATTGACCTTCTTCTTTGTCTTCCTTTTGTTTTGTTTTCTTTTCTTGGCATTGACCATCTTTTTAGTCTTTCTCTTCTTCTTGGCCTTGACCTACTTTTTGGTCTTTTTTCTCCTTGTTTGCATTCTGCTTCTTGGCCTCCACTCCTTTTCTTCTTTTTGGCCTTGACCATCTTTTTGGTCTTTCTCTTCTTCTACTCATTTTATGTCACTCAAGAATGTATTAGCATGGCTACATTCATCATTTGATTTTATTTGTTAACATTAACCAATTCTTGTCTTCAAATTTTGATTAGTCTGTCTGCACTGTTCTAAAATGGGTTTCTACTATTGTGCTCTAGAGAATCTTTTCTTCTAGGCTTTGGCCTTCTTTTTGGTCTTTTTCTTCTTCTTGGCATTGACCTTCTTTTTCTTCTTGGCCTAGACCTTTTTGTTGGTCTTTTTTTCTCCTTCTTTGCCTTCTCCTTCTTGGCCTTCACCCCTTTTCTTCTTTTTGGCCTCGACCATCTTTTTGGTCTTTATTCTTGGCCCTCTTTTTGTTTTTACTTCTTATTATTGACCTTCCTCTTCGTCTTCTTTGCCTTAGCCTTCTTTTTATTCTTTTCCCTTTTCTTGGCCTTGTCCTTCTTGTTCTTTTTCCGCCCTGGCCTTGTCCTTCTTCTTGGTCCTGGCCATCTTCCAAGCTATTGTTGAATGATGTTTCCCATGCATAAGGGGTAATACCAACCATGGCGTGTTTTTCTTTTTTTCCCTTTTCTAGACATAATTCCTTATTGACAGTGGTAGCAAGCTGAGGCATCTAGTATGCTAGTTCTTAACATAATACCAATAAAAGGGGAAAGTAATGATAGGAGATGAGGTTATCATTTCTACATATATCACATGCCAAATGGTGCTTGCCAGGAGAGAAAAGCAGTGCCCGGTATGCTAAAACCCAAGAATAGCAAAATAAAGCATTTCTTGGTCTTTAAGTAAGAAGTCTATATCTTCTACCTGGCTCAGCCTGTTGAACACCTCTCACTAAAAACATTGTTTTTTAGAGTTTTGTTGATTATTGTGTTGAAAAATAAAAATAAAGTCTGCATTGGGTTTTACACTCATTTTGATATAGATGATCAGGTTCTAAAAATCCACAGACGCAATAGCCTAGATTTGCATGACTTCTCAAGTTCAGGCTCAAAAATGCTAACTTCAGCATAACATTATGCTAATCTGATGCAAAAAACACAAAACAGTACTGAACAAAGACTCAACACACATATTAATGACTTGAAAGCTATCTATGTCTCTTCTGTGATCAATCTATTATATAAGATGCGACTTAAAAGTCCAGGGAATTTATATGTATAATGTAGATACATTATTAATGATTTTGCTATGGTGAAAGACTGCAAATGGTTTTACAATACAAATGCATTTCAAGTAATATTACTATAGAAGACCATTGCAAAGGATTTTACAAGTCATCAGAAATTAATGCAAGCATTGTAGAGAGAATAGGGTTATTATATGTATAATTTAAATGCATTACAAATGATTTTACTATAGAAATGCATTTAAAATTATAGAAAAAGACAGGTCTGGTTAATCACTCAGTAGAAACCAACATGTGACCAATGTCTTTTTGCAGTATACTATGTTTGGGGTGATAAATTAAAAAAATGGAAAAAGGAGTGATCAATGAATAAGTTACTTCTATTGCATTTTGTTGGGCAGTGATCACTAAAAAGTCCGAATTTTCAAAAAACAAGCACGAATACTGCCAGAAATGCTGAGGGGTCAATATAGCATAAACTTACATTTTAAATAGAACCTCTGCTAAGAACCTATTTGCGGGGGGGGGATATTAAAAAAAAAGAAAATTTTCTGAACATAGAAATAAGGAGTAAATGTTTAAAGCCCTCTAGCTCCATTGGTGTGGCCTGTACACGTGATACATACTTACATTGGTAGCAGAGCTTAGTTTCGTATTTTCGATTTTGCATGTGCTAGCCCATGTGGCTATTTCTTTTCACCACTTTCTATAATTCTCTCGCAAAAAAGTTGGTAATTCCATTTCAACGTCAATATGGCCTTCAGTCATATTTGATTTGATTTTTTTGTCTCCAGAAATATTGGCCATAGTTGTATGCCATCACGTGCAGCAAGCCATGTTTGGGGTGATCAATTAAAAAATTGAAAAAACGGGTGATCAATGAATAAGTTACTTATCTCGCCTTTTGTTGGGCAGTGATCACTAAAAAAATCCGAATTTTCGAAAAAAACAAGCGTGAATACTGCTGGACACAAACTAAGGGATCAATTTAGCATAAATTTACATTGCAAATTTAACCCTCCACTAAAAATCTATTATGGGGAGGAATTTTCCAAAAACAAAAAAAAAAATTTTTTCTAGACATAATAAGGAATAAATGTTTAAATCTTCAGCTGTCTAGCTCCATTGGGGCGGCCTGTATGCATGATACATACACAGCCAGACCAACTTAAAAACTGAAGAAACCTATTGGTTTCTAACATTGCCAGTGGTCAGGAATTAATACAAGCATTATTGACAGAACAGGGCTAATGTATTATTCATGATTTTAGTATAGATAAGCATTTTAAATATCTTCACTGGAGAAATGCATTGAAAATCAGGAAAAACATATAGAATAAATATAAGTGTTACTGAAAGAAAAAAGCTATTATATGTATTATGTAAATGCCATATTCATGATTTTACTATAGAGAAGGACAGCAAATGATTTTATAATAGAAGACCAATGCAAACGATTTTACAAGTCGTCGGGAATTAATGC
>VCCN01005407.1:18075-34668 GCA_006491835.1 Architeuthis dux | reverse complement strand
CATTCTGTTTAGATTTTCGGATATCAAAGATTAGATTTAAGTAATTGATGATTTAAACAGATTTAAATCTCAGAAAACGCACAGAAAACAGTATGAATAAAAGATTTTGGAAAAGTTCTGGTGGTCTTCCAGAAGACCCTGGAAGACTCCCTGGAAGTCTCCCTGGATCCACCCCTGTACATACGTACCTACTTATCTACAATGTACACAACATCTTCAGTGTCATTGCACTCTTCTGAAACATGTGGAGTCTACTGTCACAAGTAACTGTATTACTTACAGATCTATTAAAGATTGGTGTAGTAAGTATGATCATCAGTGAGTAATTTACATTTGTGCCAAACTAAGCAAAGTTTACTAAATAACTATATAGTGTGCCTTGTCATGGGATAATGGTTATTGAGTTAGTTTTGCAGACTATTAATCACTTCTACCAAAAACAGACGGGTTTAAACACTGTTGCTCGGTTTAGGTTATTCATGTGTTCTGATATTTATATGTATCTATGTATCTATGTATCCAAACTTTGCCCAGCCCTAATCATTCATAGAAACTTGGAATTTTGTACACACACTCCCCTCAATGAGTTGGGAGAACGCTTTTGTTTTTTTTTTTAAAAATCCCCCCAAATACGTTTTTAGAGAGGGGTTAAATTTGCAATGTAAGTTTATGCTAAAGTGATCCTTTAGTTTGTGTACGGCAGCATTCATGCTTGTTTTTTCTGAAAATTCATACTTTTTTAGTGATCACTGCCCAACAAAAGGCGAGAGAAGTAACTTATTCTTTGATCACCCCCTTTTTCCAACTTTTTAATTGATCACCCCCAACATGGTATGCTGCTTAAAGACATTGAGTGAGTAACCATCCTGGTAGCATTTTCATCAAGGTAACTTAATTTTCCACCAGCACTGCTTAATTTACGAGCTAAAAAAAGAAGCATATATTGGTGGCAGTGATTCATAATTTCCCTTGGAATGCTAGTTACTACTGTTTAGTGAGTTTGATCCTCACTTGGTGCTTCACACTTGTGGCTTTGTGCCAAGCTAAGCTAAGCTTTGTAAAGAATTATAACCGAATAGAGATATCTCAGAATCGGTCCGATATTAGGCAGATAGTAGAGAGAGGTACCATGGTCATTAAGTGAAACTCCAAAAGCCTGCTTTCCTGAATATTATCAGCCTAGAGATTAACATAGCATCAACCATATTTTGATAAATTTTCATTATTCACACACACGCACACACACACACGCACACACACACACACACACACAAACAAACAAACAAACAAACAAACAAACAAACACACCCACATCATCATCATCATCATCATGGAACTTTGACTAAATTACTTAAATCTAATCTTTGATATCCGAAAATCTAACCAGAATGTTTTATTTCTGACAAAATGTTTTGAATTTTATGTTCTGAGCTTAATAAAACAAAAAGATAGTCATTTCAAAAGAAAAAGAAAATGTCTTAAAATTTTTGCGGGGCTAAAATTAATCTGCCTGTAGGGTTAAATGCAATTTCATATCTAATGGGTTTAGCTATCTCTATCAATTAAATTCTTTGTTCTTCTGGGAAGGAATCCTTAGATTTAGCTTAAAATCAAGGGCTATCTTAAACGTGATGAGAAGACATATTGGATTTTAAGTTCACTGCGTTCTGATGTTTATATGTTGTAAAAGCATAGACAGCCAGGAGTGAATCCAAGGAATCTTACAGTGTCTTCTTGAAGACCCTCAGAATTTTTCCAAATTGTTTTTATTTATACTGTTTTCTGAGTATCTTCCAAGTTTTAAATCTTTTCGTCTCAACACATGGCAACCTTCAAGACCTGCAGAATTTTTCTGTGTGTGTGTTTATTTATCTTAATTTCAGTAGCTGCGTTGAACTTGTGACATCCCATTAAAATTTGCACGAGCTCCCATCTCTCAGGCCCAAGTTCATTACTTGCTCCTACCTGATTAATAGTTCTCACAGGTTATTAATATCTATGCTCAGTCTGCCGATTGAGTTATCTGAGCACAGTATGTGTGGAGATTCTTTCAACCTTCTCATTCACCAGTGCTTCCCCTTGTCCATTATTTTGACTTCATTCCATAAAGGATGGTGTACTCTCCTCTCATTACAGATTTTCGGTGTTCCTCAAATCTTATTTTTAGGTGGCAATCGGTCTTGTCCTTATACTCTCTACCACAACTGCTTGGAATATTATAGACACAGTTCTTGGTCATGTTTCTTTCCAGTGGAGATTTTACTTTGGTGAGGTATCTGCTTAGCGTTGGAACAATTTTGAATACTGTGTCAATATTGTACGGACTGCATATTCTCTGGATATTCTAATATTTCTTTCATCTTATTTCTGTTACTTTTTATTGTAAGACCCTGATTGTCACACCACAATAATTAGTAAACTATGTGAATAAAAAATAAAATATAAGCCTCTGGCGAGACTACAAACCTATTTAGGTTTTTACTAGACATTATCATCATCAGCTCTTATAAGTCCACTGCTGGACAAAGGCCTTTCCCATCTCCTTCCATGACTTTCTATCTTGAGCTAACCCCTGCCAGGTCTTGCCGGCAAACTTTTCTATCTCGTCCCTCCATCTCGTGTCCGGTCTTTTCCTACCTAGTTTACTGTCCCATGGGCACCAATCGGTTAGTCTCTTTCCCCATCTATTATCATGTCTTCTTGCTAGGTGGCCAGCCCATCTCCATTTTTGCTTCTTAATTAGTTGTATAATATCCTTCACTCTACTAGACATAATAAGGAGTAAATGTTTAAATTTTCAGCACTCTGTAGCACCATTGGTGCGGCCTGTATGCAGGATACATACATACTTGGCCAGCCGGACCAACTCAAAAACTGAAGAAACCTATTTTGACAGTTTTGATTGATATAGGCAGCCAGCCAGGACTGACTTGAAAACTGAAGAAACTTATTTTGACAGTTTTGGTGACAGTTATATTATACATACAGTTCTTGGTCATATTTCCTTCCAGCAGAGATTTTATTTCCGATGTTGTACAGACTGCATATTCTCTGCACACAACTGCTTGGAATATTATACACACAGTTCTTGGTCATATTTCCTTCCAGCAGAGATTTTATTGCCGATGTTGTACAGACTGCATATTCTCTGCACACAACTGCTTGGAATATTATACACACAGTTCTTGGTCATGTTTCTTTCCAGTGGAGATTTTACTTTGGTGAGGTATCTGCCTAGCGTTGGAACAATTTTGAATAATGTGTCAATATTGAACGGACTACATATTCTCTGGATATTCTAATATTTCTTTCATCTTATTTCTGTTACTTTTTATCATAAGACCCTGATTGTCATGCCACAATCATTGGTGCGGCCTGTATGCCTGATATATACATACATACATACATAGCCAGCCGGACCAACTCAAAAACTGAAGAAACCTATTTTGACAGTTTTGGTGACAGTTTTGGTTGATGGTTTTTAATATTACAGCTGAACCGATTAATTTACTAGGATTAGGTTTTATGATTAGGAAGCTTTATATGTTTTAAGTAGTTATGAGAACCATCAGGTGTTGCTGGGCATTGTTAGGTGCTATCAAGAGTTGTCAGGTTGTAATCAGGACCACCCCATGACTAGCTGTGCTGATAAACTTGTTAGTTGACTAGTGTACTGTTAACATACAGACACTGTGGGTTATTGGTTTTTTACTATTGCCTGCCACTATCATGGCTGCAATGAAGTTTCCTTCTTTCCTCTTTATACACATTATACTAGCATTTCAAGGGAAATTATGAATCACCAGCACCCATATATGCTGTGTTGGGGGGGTGATCAATTAAAAAGTTGGAAAATGGGGTGAGCAATGATTATGTTACTTCTCTCACCGTTTGTTGGGCTGTGATCACTAAAAAAGGTTTGAATTTTCAAAAAACAAGAAAAAGTGGAAGGGACAGAAGTAGGAAGACAAAGGAATTGAAAAAAAAGGTAATCCTTGCTTATTCAGTACTAAAATCAGCTAGCATAATGATTTCCAGAAGTTATCCCCCTTTATGGCTAAAAACAGCTGCATTTTTCACATTTTGTACAAAATAGTGGCCAATTTAGCATAAACTTACATTGCATATTGAACACCCCTCTAAAAACCTATTTAGGGAGGGAATTTTCAAAAAACAATACAAAATGATTTCCCTACTCATTTAGGGTTTGTATGCAAAATTTCAAGTGTTTACCTTGTAAATTAAGCAGTGGTGGTAGTAAAATTAAATATTGATGAAAATACTACCAGTAAGGTTTGAACCATCAATTCATGATTTTAAAAAAATAAACAAGCATGAATGCGGCCAGACACAAACTAAGAGATCAATTTAGGATAAACTCACACGAAAAGTGAATCCCCCACTAAAAACCTATTTAGGTGGGGAATTTTCAAAAATCCAAAAAACATTTCCCCATCTCATTGAAGGGAGTGTGTGTGATTTGGGAGGAATTTCAGTCAGGTGAGAAATTTGGGAGGAATTTCAGTCGGGAGGAATTTCAGTCAGGTGAGGAATTTGGGAGGAATTTTGGTCAGGGGAGGAATTTAGGAGGAATTTCAGTCAGGTGAGGAATTTTGGAGGAATTTTGGTCAGGGGAGGAATTTGGGAGGAATTTCAGTCAGGGGAGGAATTTCAGTCAGGGGAGGAATTTGGGAGGAATTTTGGTATGGTGAGGAATTTGGGAGGAATTTCAGTCAGGGGAGGAAACCTATTTAGGTGGGGAATTTTAAAAAATCCAAAAAAACATTTCCCCATCTCAGTGAAGGGAGTATGTGTGCAAAATTTCAAGTTTCTACTATGAATGGTTAGGGCTGAGCAAAGTTGGGATACATAGATAGATACATATAAATGTCTGAACACATGAATAACCTAAACCCAGCAACAGTGTTCAAACTGGTCTGTTGTACATAGCAGTGATTAACTAAACTCAGCAATAGTGTTCAAACCAGTCTGTTGCGGGTAGTGTTGATTAACTAAACCCAGCAACAGTGTTCAAACTGGTCTGCTGTGGGTAGTAGTGATTAATTAATATTCCACTCGAAATAAGCACCTTAGTTAATTTGTAAAACAGTGATTTTCCAACTGGAAGCACTTGGCTCCCAAGGGAGTGATTTTAGCCAGAGGTGGAATTTGGGATAATTTTAGCCAGGGGAGGAATTTGGGAGAAATTTCAGTCAGACGAGGAATTTCAGTCAAGTGAGGAATTTGGGAGGAATTTTGGTCAGGGGAGGAATTTGGGAGGAATTTCAGTCAGGGGAGGAATTTCAGTCAAGTGAGGAATTTGGGAGGAATTTTGGTCAGGGGAGGAATTTGGGAGGAATTTCAGTCGGGTGAGGAATTTGGGAGAAATTTCAGTCAGAGGAGGAATTTCAGTCAAGTGAGGAATTTGGGAGGAATTTTGGTCAGGGGAGGAATTTGGGAGGAATTTCAGTCAGGAGAGGAATTTCAGTCAAGTGAGGAATTTGGGAGGAATTTCAGTCAGGGGAGGAATTTGGGAGGAATTTCGGTCATGGGAGGAATTTTGGTCAGGGGAGGAATTTCGGGCAGGGGAGGAATTTGGGAGGAATTTCAGTCAGGGGAGGAATTTCAGTCAGGTGAGGTATTTGGGAGGAATTTTGGTCAGGGGAGGAATTTGGGAGGAATTTCAGTCAGGGGAGGAATTTTGGTCAGGGGAGGAATTTCAGTCAGCTGAGGAACTTGGGAGGAATTTTGGTCAGGCGAGGAATTTGAGAGAAATTTCAGTCAGGGGAAGAATTTGGAAGGAATTTCGGTCAGGGGAGGAATTTGGGAGGAATTTCAATCAGGAGAGGAACGTCTGATGCAAAGTATAATGGTGAAAAAATTACTTGATAACAATTCAAAATGAGGAAAGAATTGAAGAAACCTGGGATTGGAAAAGGAGTAATGTTACCTGAGACTCTTAGAACCACTGCTTTAGAACCTACAATGAAATATTTGCCTGGCTTGAGATGATCAATTTAGACTTGCTATCATACTAATGCAGTCATTCCATAAAATGCAATTCCATAAATCAAGTCCCTTAAGGCTTTAAGACAATGGTTCTCAAACCTTTTTTGTTGTGCATGCACCCATTTCACCATATTTCAGAATGTCATTTCCTCCTTCCAAGATTGGCAGACTCAAAGCTTGCATTCCAAATAATATGCATACAGCATTGAAATATTCCAACCGTTTGAATCTACCAATCTGTGGTCTCAATTCCCCCCACCCAAAATGCTAAATCCCACCACCAGGGAAGAAATGGCAACAGATTAAAATGTGGAGGTAGAGGGCACGAGTCAAGAACAAAGATAACAAAATGAATGTTGTAAAATGATAATAGTTTGAATGCCAACAAAATTGTGTTTCAATTGACTTAGACAACAAACTCTCGATCATTGTTGGAACTTGTTTATTCAGACTGTACACTCATTCTTTGTGTTAAATCCACAACATTTTTGACTGGCTTTTTCACCAATTACCAGTGACAACACATGTATGGCAACGGCCATACCTAGCAAATCACCAACAGTTTGTGATTATCCTTGTTAGAATAACTTGAACCAGACTGAGATCGGGAAACTGGTAGTCACCATCAGCCACGTTAAAATCAGCTTGATGCAAGAACAGTCAGGAACCAGCAAAGAAAATTTACATCGGTAATGCCAATCCACACAGAAGTTAGGAAGCAGGCATCCACGGGAAGTCTTAGCAATATCAACAACACTTTGATCCGTACTTTAAATCCAGGAAGCATTAGCAGCTGGGAAGTTACCACAAGACAGACCCAACTTGTTGTTGGGTCTGTACAAAAAAAAAACTATATAAATATATATATATACACAGGGTGGGTGAGAATTAACACCCTATCAGAAATTATATGTAACTTTTGTAAATATTGCTCTCTTCTTTTTTAGAACTACACCATTGTATTACCAATTTCCAATAGGGAGTTTCTTTTCAACCACCCTGTGTGTTTATATATGAGTATACAAAAAGAAACAAAAACAATAAAAAAAACAAAAAAGGGAAAAAAAAAATGCCTCAAAAACCATGAGTGTCCAGCCTGAATAAATCATTAGACCAGCAAAGTTCTGTGAAAAGATTTACATTCATTGTCAAGTCAATGGATTTAGGTTTTATGTATGGGATGAGATGTTTGGTGATGAGTATGAGGTTTTTTTTCAGGGGACATTTTTATACTTCATTTTTCTTTTTTTTTTCTTCTTGTTTTTTGTTTCGTATTCTGCGTCATATCCTCTGACGCCAGGCTGGACAGAGAGTTAGACAACAGACTGGCTAAGGCAAACCAAGCCGTTGGTAGATTACACAAATGCGTCTGGAGTAACAAGAACCTCGGGAAAGATACAAAACCAAGAGTCTACAAAGCCATCGTTGCTGCCCACCCTTCTATATGGAGCCGAATCTCCGGTCATATACCAGACACCTATGCCAACTCGTGCACTTCCATCAGCATTGCCTCTGCACTATTCAAGTCAGCCAGAGCCACAAACAATGAAGCTATGCGGCAGAAGACTGATCTGCGGTGGACATGCAATATGGTGAGGATGAAGGACTATCATCTTCCAAAGACTCTCCTGTTCAGAGCACTAGTCCCTGGCCAGCAGAGAAGTGGAGGTCCCTGAGAAGAGATGCAGAGACTCCTTAAAAAGGACCCTTATCTCCTGTGGAATCAAATACCGTCAATGGGCGACAGAGGCAGCCGACAAGGAGACATGGCAACACAAGGTCTACCAAGCAACCTTCTTCGACGAAGCAAACCGCAGAGTTAGAATAGAAGAAAAGAGAAAGCACCGCAGAAGGAGAGCTTCCCTGGCTGCCAGACCTTCTCCTGCAACTGCTGTCGGAAGGTCTGCCTCTCGCGCATAGACTTAGCTGCCCACCTGAGGGCCAGCAACAGATGTTAAAAACCCTCTTAAATCTTTGTTAGCAAGGCCAAGCCATGATCTGCCAGCATATAAGATGCACACTTAAAAAACTATACAAATATTACATTGCACCCAATGGCTGGTATTATAACTAGGGGGCTCTCTAACAAGGTTTGAAATAGACAGCTATATGATTTAGATAAGTTGCAGTGAGTGGTAAAGGTAAAGTGTCTGTCTCTTAAGACAACTCCCACTGGAGTACAAATGGCCGGTGACAAAATCTTGGCTTCATTTGAATTTGTCAGCTTAGTGATCCTTGCAAGTTTCAAGTCTGGTCGAGATCGCAACCAGGATTTCATTCTTACAATTTTATAACCACTCCCTTGGCAGGATGCAAGTCCAATGAAGGGATACCTCCATCCTAATCACAGAGCTTAGAGTGTACTCAATTAGCTGCTGAGTGCACAGGGAAATCTGTCCTAATGAAGAGTTTTCCACACTCTTTGCTCACACCAGGAATCAAAACCCGGGACCTTCTGCATGTGAGGCATACGTGCTAACCATTACACTGAGCAGACGCAGTGAGCGGTAGTCCACCAAATAATCTTGTAAACCATGTGTCTGGTTACTCAGAATTTTCCCATGTCTCGCCAGACATTTCACACATCTCTTGAGATCACTCCACCAGGAAATAAAGAACCTCATTTTTTCTCATTTTTTTTCTCTTTCTTGGAGGAAACTATTTTGAAAACATTTGGGCAGCTCCTCTCTCACACACACACACACACACACACACACACACGCACACACATCGTATTTGCTGGCTTATAAAACGCATGGTTTACAAAGCTATTTGAGGGACTACCGCCCACTGCAACTCATCCCAGCCCCATAGCTGTTCATTTCCATCTTTGCTAGATGGCCCCCTAGTCATAATACCAGTGCATTCGATGCAGTCTGATATTTGCTCAGACATGTTTTACAAATTTAGAGATGCGTTTCATATACTGGCAAATATGTTATATACTGTTTTTCTTATTCCTCTCAAACAGCTTTGCATATTTACAAAATTAATTTTGTGGGTCTATTTTCATATTTCATTTTAACTCTGGTGACCTAAGTATGAGGTATGTGCAAAAGTTGTCACTGCTCTTTTTTGAAAACTAGTAACTGAATACACCAGTTGCAAACTGTTTTTTCGACGGAAACTTTTACACACACTGTATACCGTATTTTTCAGGTGCCTTCCATTTTTGTATGTAAAAAAAAAACTATTTTTCTTTTCTTTCTGGTTTTTTTTACAAATTTTCTATTTACAGATATGATAGTATCAAAACAAATGTTCACCAAATTTTACACATAACAGTTAATCAGTTCATTGAAAAAGAAAATATTTAAATAAATAAAATCGAATGTTAACCACTCACATTCTCGCCAGCCTTTTCTAACTTCTTTGGCAAATAGGCTTCAAAGCATTTGTGTCAGGGAGGGGCAAAAAGATATGTCCGGATGTAGGTCGTCAGGTAAAGGACTAGAGAGTGGCTAAGTTGTGCCCCATCCTAAGCTGTTACCGTTCATAGTGACCCATTGATCCCCAGCCTCTATGAGGTTCCAACTTTTTTTAAAAACCATATCATCGGTGAAAAGGCCCGATCCAGGTGAGGCCAAATGCCCCATTTGCAACCCCCCCAGCAGACGGATGCTGATGTTTGAAAGGAGTATATGTCCAAGAGATTTTTTAAAATAGCCACTCAAATACAACTCTACTTTCCGTTCTCTTGGCCAAAACCAGAGTAAAAAATTCAGATTCTAGTAGCAGGGAGCTGCCCCCCCAGGGCTCACATTCCCATTGCACTTAGAAGGGTAGGGTCAGGATCCTGCAGTCCCCAAAACTGCCAGTTGTGACATCTCATTGTACCACTATAAAACAACGTTGGAGGTCAAGAGAGCAAGATTGTCCCTGTACAAAGAGCCTCCTACATTAAAAAAGATTCACGCTCAGGTTTCTGCGCAAATCTCTGCACAGCCACAGCCAACAGTGGAATGATGACCAACCAGCAGCTTAGTCTGGAACAAGGTCAAATTAGGGAGAAATGTGGGAGAATTAGGAAGATTGTATTGCACCAAACCAAAGTGGGGAAAGGCCTGCTTGCCTGCCAGAAATCCTGGCATTTGCACGAGGGCTTCAACAGCAGAGTCTGCTACCATCGGAAATATGCAACTATCTCAGCAATGAGGCAGACTCAATTATTATAGATATTTACTAAGCTAAGCTTGGTATGACACAAGGGAAAATGGGGTAGGAACAGTGGCGTGTCTAGGGTATGGCAGGTATGGTTCCATTTGGAACTGGTGCCACTAAACAGTTTCTAGTCAACCTCCGATAGTGAAAAAAAAATTTTTTTTCCGCTGTATGATGGATGACTGGACACAGTGTGAAGTTCATTAAAGAATAATTGAGAAACACAACCTGGCAGTTTTTTCTGAATTGCAACAATCACACGCTGAACTTGGTGGGTGAACATACCGACAAGCAGAATACAATGATGGTCACACTTTTTGAACAATCAAAGCTCTCTTTGTGTTCTTCTCTCGTTCGACATGGCGCTGGGAAAAGATATTCGGATAATGCTAATCGTTGCAGTTTCCATCATGACATGTATTTTATTTACATTATCCCATGTAAATGTGAAAAATCTACATTGGGAAACATGCAGCCCCCTCAAAGTCAGGCTTGAGGAGCACAGAAAAGCCATAATCAAGGGAGAGATAGAAAAATCTGGAATGGCTGACCATATATCTGGAGAGAGAAAAGCGATCACTTTCCTCTCTGGGAGGAAGTCCAGATTATTCACAAAGAACACTGTTGGAAACAGAGAAAAATCAAAGAGGCAGCACATATGTCAACTGAATATATTAGTCAGACAAGTGCAGAGTTCAACCTGATGTGGCTTCTGCTACTCAACACAGACAAGGTATGTAATATAATCCCAAACCCGACAAGGCAAAGATAAAGAAACACCCGATACCTACGTTATAAGCGTTGCCGCCTTTGAAGTTAAAAAACTTCTGTTTACCCCATCACATTCAGATATTAAACATGAGGAAGGCCAGAGAATGGATTGGCCGAAACGTTGTGTTAACAATACAAACAACAAGAAGGAGTTCAATCATCTGAAGAACTATTTGAATGTATTTTTGAGTTGATATTATGGTTAAGTTATCTAAAAGATGGGTGTCACCGTGTCTGATATTTGGACAGGTGGCGTAATTTCAGTGTTTGCCATAGGCGGTATGAAGACTGTGTTACACCAATCTTTCGAGTGGGGAAAGGCCCGCCTGTCTGCTTGAAAATCAGCATCTAAAACCCTGGCTTTTAACTGGGCTCAAACACCAACCAGTGGTATTGGTGAGATGTATACAACTATCTCAGCTATAAGGCAGGACCAGATTAAGACCACAATGGGCCCTACGCCATCCATAATTTCGGGGCCTACCATATTAAAATTATATGAGATCTGAACAGTAAGTTTATATTGAAACGTAAACATAGTAAAAATAGTTTATTGTTAGGGAAATCTATGGGAAATCTATTGAAACATAAGCGTAATGATAAGTTATGTACATTTATTTAAAATAAAGACTTTTGTCAGGACCTTTTGTGAGAAAACCGTTCAATGACGGTTTCAAAACATCTAAAAAGGGTATTTTACCTATAAAATAATATTATTATTCATGTGCTAAATGTATTAAGTAATTATTTTATTTATGATTGATCTTTTTTCCCAAGGGAATAGTGATAGAGTTCTATATTGTTATTTATTTGTGGGCCCCCTCAATGCTTTGGTGTAGTTTGCATATAGGCTAATCTGGCCCTGGGCAGGACTCATTTAGATAATATGCATAAACTATGAGTTTTATAAATATCAAAGGGGAAGTTACTTTGGTCACAGTTTAGAATCAGAGCTTTCATCCTCTGTTGCAAGGATCATTTGCAGACAACTACAATGAAAATCATTGGCTCCTGTCAATTGCTAAAGCTACTCAGACACGCCCTTATAACTTTTTTATCTAATATATATTTGAGACAGTTTGTGTTTAAGTATGTCCATCTTCTCCCAAATAGTGTGCAGGCGGCCTAAAGACTAAAGCAAATAGTGTTGCAAAGATGGTTCTGATCTTTAAGTCCGCCATTCATGCAGATACTCTAGGAGAAGGTATCTACCTCGAAACCTTCACAAAGGAAAAGTAAAGCCACATCTGGTCAGACCAATAATCACAGTATTCATATCTCAAAATAAGCGGTTTGCCTTGAATCTGGAAAGATGGAGAGAATGTGAGTAGGTTATATTAGCAGTAGTTGTATGCGTGTATGTACAGGTTAACAAAATACACGTGCACACACACACAGACACACACACAAACACACACATGCACACACTTAACAGAAGTGTATTAATTAAACCTTATCTTTTAATTGCCAGAGAAGAGAGGCATAGTTAGAGATTGGGGGCGGATTTTGGGGCCCGGGGGCTTTGGCTCCTTGAGGGGCCCTCTACAATATTTAGTGGGATTTGTCAGTAGAAATGCAGTAGGTGAACTACTATTTATAAAGCTTTTGGGCCCCCTGCTCCATTGGGAGCCCGGGGTGCATTTTCAAATAGCCTAAGCCTCTCTCACCTCCCCATCAGCTACACCTCTGACACAGAACTCTTGGGTCATGATATAGTCTAAATTTGTATCTTAGCATAGTGAAAAATATCACAAGGTCGGTACTCTCAACACAGACCCCCTTCAATTTAGTTAAAGATGGCTATGGATGCATAGTCATTTAATTGTGCTCTCTGTGCACCTTGACCTTAATAATGACTGGTATTTATATGCATCTGCAATTTAATTCAGGGGAGAAGGATGATTCTATTAAGTTAGCAATCGCTACACATGTTGTGACTCAAACATATGAATTTATGGTTGGTGGCCATAATCAGAACATAAACAGCCCCTTTCATTACACTTGACTATTTACACAGGCCAGCAAATGAATTTAAAGAATAACATCCCTGAAAAGGCAATGCACATAACCTTATATAGGCCTCCTAGATTTGGTAGAGAATAGGTTTAAAGAGGTATCATACGGGTATGAGTGACCAATTATGGGTTTTCTCATGTCAGCTTATCTTGGAGGCCTCCAGCCGATTGGTTTAGGCAAAACCTTTTTCATTGGATGCTCTTCGTTTAATGGAGACAGAAGACTCCTTTTATGAATAAAATGTTTTTTTTTCTATGAAAAAAATTGTCTATAGTTCCCCCAATGCAGCCACGTTAACAAAACAAAATAGTTTTTAGTACATCTTTGTCATCTGATCACCACATCCATTTTTAGTGTGTTAACTCCTCAGGCTGCTATTCATTACTATCAAACTGCAGAAATACTTCTTAATGCTATTAAGGAGTACATCACCGAAGGACCCACTATCTATTAAGATTGCTGGCAGGGTTACTCCATCAAGGAGTTGAATGCAGCAGGTCTCATCACTTCACAATGAACTATTGATATCATTTTGTTGACTGTGAAACAGGAGTTAACACACAAAAAGTAGAATGGATGTAGGGATCGGCAAAATGAAGGAACAAGGCAAAATGAGTGGCGTACATACCTAATTTTTTGTGTTGTGACAAAAATAATGGAAGGAGAGATTTTTTAAGAAACGTGCCATAAAAAATTTGAACTTTTATCAAAGGTCCCACAACTGTACAAATTCCAAAAAGTTTCCATGTCATATAATAATGTTATGTTTGCCCAACAGACAGACAGCTCCCAGCCGATGAGGGGGAACACCTAATGGTTACCTCATTCGGTTGTATACAAGGACCTGTACATGTATGTATATAAACAATCACAAACTCGCACATATTTTAAACAGACCAGTTTATGGGCAGTAGAGCTTTATGGTACTGGTTTCCAAACACAACAAACCAGATGTCAAGTCTGTTGTAATCGGCAAAGCCAACCAAAATTTGTGGGAATGATCTCGTTTTATGAGGGGTACTGCAGTAGAGGGTTACATTTGGGAAATAAATGCCAGAATGAACCCCAAGATTCCGTCAGGAGAAAATTATTTGGGAGTTACTGGTTAATTCAGAATTTTAGTGTGATTTTCTTTCAAGTATATTTGCATATATACATTAACATACACACACATATACACATGTGTATATACTTATATATGTATATATACATTCATGCGTATACTTATATATGTATGTATACATTCACGCACACACATATGTGTATATACTTATATATGTATACATTAACACATGCACAAATATATTTGTATATACTTATATATGATAAAATGCTAAGAAGACAGTGCGGAGACCAATTTTTAGAAAATAGTATTTATTCCTTTAACATGTTTCAACCATCATCGGTTGTTTTCAAAAAGGTTGTGAATGAAACTAGAAAGGATACAGAATCAATGCATACCTAGAAACAAATCCACTCCCAATCCACCTCCACCTCATCAAAATCAAAAAGCCCACTACATCAATACACACATAAAACACAAAACAGCACCAGCATGTTTTTCATACACACACACGCACACCCACCAAGTGTCGACCAGATACAATCTATTCTTCCCACACCACCACTTTGACCTCCAATACAGAATCAACACATCAAGCAAGATCACTTTTCAGTTTCATTCACCACGCTGTTTGAAAACCGCCGATGATGGTCAAAACATGTTAAAGGAATAAATACTATTTTCTAAAGATTGGTCTCCACACAGTCTTTTTAACCTTTTATCATAATACTGGATAATCCCTATCCAATTGTACACCATACTTATATATGTATGTATAAATTTGTGGACATACACACACATGTATAGTATATAGTATAAACATACCCACGTGTATGAAAGAGGCCCTTTTTAGAATCTAATGAGTGATATAAAAGGTAAAGTGGTAGGATTTCACTGAATCCAGTTTTGAATCCATAGTGTGATTTTCTTTCAAGTATATTTGCATACATATCTTAGCACAAACATATATGATGTTTATATGTATATATCCTTATGTATGTATATACAAATGTATCCGCACACACAGTCAAATCCGCTTAATAGGTCCAACGGTTATCAGGACCAGTCGCACAATAGGACCAATCTTGTAAGAACCGATTCAAATATATGTAATCATCGCTAATTTGCTTCATTTATTAGGACCAATGTACCGTTTATTCGGACCAAGCAGCAGTGCTGCTGAATTAACATTCTTTTTAGATAAAATCTGATAGAAATACTAAAAATATATTTTTTCAGTTCTCAAAACAACTACCTTTCAAATATTTTTAGCTCATAAATCAAATTTTCAATTAAAATTTTTTTTTTTTAAACCGATTCAACTTGTGGTTTTTATGCATATTGTTTCCCTTGAATTAAAAAATTCAGTGTTTTGTGCAAAAAAACAAAATTTACTTGTTCGCTTAATCGGACAAGCCGGTTTATAGGGACCAAAATTGTTGGTCCCCGATGTGGTCCTATTAAGTGGATTCGACTATATTTATGAATGTGCATGTATGTGTGTGTGCGTGTGTGTGCGCGTGTGTGTGTAAGAGTGACCCTTATTCAACTCTGGTAAGCAATAAAAGAAGTATGTACACTGGGTAGAGGTCAGATTACATGGAATCTTTCCAATCATACCTCGACACTCCCGATTTTTACTTTGGCGCGGAGACACCAAATGTGTGTAAGTTGAAATATTAAGCTGGTCATGAGGATTAAATAGTGTCTAACAGACATTAACAAGAATGTTACCCCCGAAGGGGTACGGTATGCACCAACATATCTCCCTTTTTTTTTTTCCAAAATTATTTCTCTGCTTTTCCTTCTATTCTTTCATGTTGCAGTTTCTCCTTTTTAATAAGATCCTCCTTTCAAAGACAAATTAGTTTTTTTTATCCTTTTAAAAAACGTCTGCTTGTTGTTGTTCTTCTTCTTGTTCTTCTTGTTCTTCTTCTTCTTCTTCTTCTTCTTCCATATTTCTCTTTACAATAGACTGCAGCAAAACACACGTATTTAACATTTTTTTCCCCATTTTTTTTTGTCCATCCTTTTTTTTTTCTAAAATTCTTTTTCCTGGTGTCCAAAAAATGTAAAAAATCCATCCTGTCTGCCATCAGAAGAAATTATCACTGCACATCTGAAATGGAAAACAGAAATCATTTCTTTAAAAACAAGTCCGATCAGAATTGTAAGAGCTTTGTTATCGTCAACATTATATGATTACATCATTATTACTACATCACATGAATATATTAACCAATACAACAGTGCAATGTCCCATAGAATGATGGGAATAAACAATTATGTAGTAGGTAGCATTATGCTGTTTTTAGATCGAGCATATATTCTGTACAAAAGGACTATGTCAGTGTCACCAGTTTTGTAGAAAGGGATTTTATACAGAGAACAATTTCTGTCAGAAACTAGCATTCCAAGGGAAATTATGAATCACTGCCACCATATATACTGTGTTGGAGGTGCACAATTAAAAAATTGGTAAAAGCGGTGATTAATGAATAAGTATACTCTCTATAGGTAAGTATACTCTCTCGATAAGGTCCCCAAAAAGGTCATAAAGATAGAAGGCGAGA
>VCCN01005397.1:66691-78280 GCA_006491835.1 Architeuthis dux | reverse complement strand
CAACTTAAACAAAATTCTTAATATAATGTCTCTAATATTTATATGTGCTCCTACCTTTTAATTAATTGTATTAAAAGTAATTTATAAGAATGAGAACAAATTAATAAATACATATTTAATTTCATGCTTAAATAAACATCGAAAATTGTTGAATTTAGAGTTCTTCGATTTGGTTTCGAACACCTGTTATGTTTTTGACACATTTAGAGTTGGTTTATAAAAGGTTTGGAACCGAATCGAAGAACCCCCTTTTCCAATTTTTAATTGATCACCCTCAACACGGCATGCCGAATCGAAGAACTATTTTGGCAGATCCGCAAACTAATGACGGTTGATTCAAAAGGTGCCGGATTATGTCTAGAAAAACGTATATATATGAATAGGCTTTTAGTGGGGGTTCAATTTACAATGTAAGTCTATGCTAAATTAGTCTTAGTTTGTGTCCGGCAGCATTCACGCTTGTTTTTTTTCTTCAGACTTTTTTTTAGTGATAACCACCCAACAAAATTCATTAATAACCCCCTTTTCCAATTTTTAATTGATCACCCCCAACACGGCATGCCGAATCGAAGAACTCTTTTGGCAAATCCGCAAACTAATGACGGCTGATTCAAAAGGTGCCGAATCATTGGAGTTGCCGGACCAGAGAATGCCGGATTAGAGAGGTACAACCCGTATCAGAAACCATCAACCAAAACTGTCACCAAAACTGTCAACATAGGTTTCTTCTTTTTTAAGTAGGTCTGGCTGTCTGTTTGGCAGGCTATGTATGCATATATGTATCACGCGTACAGGCTGCACTAATGGAGCTAGAGGGATGACAATTTCGACATTTACTCTTTATTATGTCTAGACGTATATATAAATAGTTTTTAGTGGGGGTTCAATTTACAATGTAAGTTTATGCTAAAGTTGTCTTAGTTTGTGTCCGGCAGTATTCACGCTTGTTTTTTTCTTCAGACTTTTCTTTAGTGCTAACCGCCCCCAAAAATTCATTAATAACCCCCTTTTCCAATTTTTAATTGATCACCCCCAACACTGCATGCTGCCAAAAGACGTTGGTCACATTACGGTTTCTATTGAGTGACTAACCAGACGGGTTTTACTTTTTTCTTTGAACATTTCTCTGTGTGTATAAGGGAGAGTTTATATGTATGCGTGAAGACCTTCATCGTCTCTGTCACTGCCATCCCATCGTCTTTTCCTGCGTCTTGGGCTCCAGCCTCTTAGATAGAGTCACACTTTGAAAAGCCTCTTGTAGCCAGTCCTTGGAGCAGTGAAACATCCCAGCCTCCTTTGATGTTCGCCAACGCAGCCCCCGGGCAATGGTCTGATCAAAGTGGTCTTCAAGACCCACCTTTGATGTTGACAATATAGGTTATAATATCGACCCGGACAAGTGCTACAGAGTTTTTATAGGCTCAATATGGAGATGTTTTCATGTTGATCATTTGGAAAACAAGGCAGAGGAAAGGGCCGATGGGAAAGGACCAATGGGAAAGGACCGATGGGCCAAGAGTAGAGGCATTTAAAGAAAGGATATTTGGACGTTTCACCGGGGAGCAATGGTTACCAAGCTAGACTAATAAACAGACCATTACTATTCTAGTAGTAATGGTAGTGTGGGTGGCCGAACGCTTAGCAGCACAGAAACTAGAATCCGCGAACCAAGTTCAGATTCCGTCTGAAGCAGTTGGTATTCACTTCTTACTAATGCCCTTGGGAAAGACATGGATCCACTTCTCCTTCCCGGGTTAATAGCAGGGTAGATTGGGCTTTCTAGCCTTGGTCTCCATCCCAGCTATGGGTAAATAGTAGAGTAGACTGAGCGCTCTAGCCTCGGCTGGCAACCAGTCTAGGAGACGGACAACTCTGATTTCAAAACCACAAATGGACCCTCTAAGGCAGACTGGTTCCACTTCTTCCAATAGGTCAGGTTATGGATTATTCCTTGCAGTTGGTATCATGTAACCCAGTACAACCTGGTGTATGGTTCTTGGAGAGGAGTTGGGCACCGCTCAGTATGTTCCTCCATCCGACGATCTTCTATGTCATGGGTTGAACTGGAATTGGAACTCTAGTAAATTCGTTCCTCACTGGGTGCCCCACACTTGTGTCCTTGTGCCAGTTGGCATCTATCTAAGAACAATGATTAGCAATCTAGTCTCGCATACCAATTCACTAGTATAGTGCGATCGATCCTCACTGGGTGCCCCAAATGTGTAACGACTAGCAAATAAGCAAATAAGACCCTTCGCCGCGAAGCAGTGGTTAGCCAGCAAGCTTCGCAGACTTACTTCTGTTGTGAGTTCGATACCTAGTGGGTGACCACACTGGGGGGGGGGCTTGTGCCAGACTAAGCAAAGCTTGAAAATACCTTCTGTAATTTTGATAAGTATCATTGTCATCACAATAATTATTCGGACTACTGAATTCATTCATTTTTGCTTGTTTAATTTTGTTGTTATCATAACGTTTCAGCTGATCCATTCTACGGCCTTTTTCAGGTGTCTCTTTTTTTTAAATAATGGTAACAAATTAAAAAGAAATTTGACAAATATACTGATCGGAACAGCCCATTCTCAGTAACGCGCACAATACATGCGATTCCATTCTCAGCAATCCAAGTAACAGAAGTGAATAGTGAAGTAAGATAGAGAAAAAAAAAGCAAGGTTTGAGAAAAGAATCAACACAAAAAAGAAAGAGCCAGAAAGCAAAGGAAAAGACGAGAAAGCATAGAAAGAAAAGCAACGAGGTAGGAAGTAACAAGAAAAATAACTCTGTTCAAAACCTGCGACGTTGTTTACACAATTTTTGACAGCATTTCGCAACATTTGTTAACATTTGTTTCTGTAATAAAACTATTTGTTTCCAAATGATTAAAAAAAAGAATAATGTAAGGCTGTTAAGAGATTTAAAAAAGATTCTCTGAAAATACTGACTGGTTTTCTCGAGCCTTGCTCGGCCCTATCAGCTGGGGCCTAGAATACGCCGTCTGCATCCCCTGCAGAGGGGTAAGACCCTCCCCCCAAACAGGAGCAACCTGTTCTTTCTCTATTACAAAGAATTGACCTTTCACCAAAGTCGCAAGTCTCTATTAAAAAAAAGAAATTGCCCACAATAATTCGTCTACATAAATTGTGTATTCAAAAAGAAACCGGATTCGGCACTAAATGACTCACCAAGTGTCGATGTGCCGTTAAACAAAACAATCAATAAATCAATCAATCGAGCCTTGCTACATTTTCGTTTGTATCCCAGAAGTGCGTATCTATCTGTCTGCTCCATAGGTTATGGTCCATAACTCTACGCTTACAATATGAGATATGTTAAAAAAACGTTTCTTAAATTATAAACGCTTTTTCTTAGGTCAGATTTCTTTTTATTCCGAGAATTGATTTTAAAAAGAATAACATGACGTAGTGTGACGTAGAAAAGAAAAAAGAATTAATATTCCTCTTTCTTCGCCCACTCTCTCTTCCCTTCCTTTCTTATACACGCTTTTAACATGTTTCAGTTTGGTCTGAAAGAAAGTGATTTTGGCATTCATAGACCTGTAGACGTTCGTTGCGGGTAAAAAGGGAAGAAGACAAGAGGGAAGAAGCAAAAAAGGCGAAATGACAAAAAGTTTGACACAAATGTTAAAGGGAAAAAGGCAAGAAGATAAAATACCAAATGACAAGAAGGCATTAGAGAAAAAGAAAAGGCAAAAAGACATTTGAAAAAGTGAAAAGGCGGATAGAACAGTATCGAAAGTAAATAAGGCAAAAGATTAGAAAAGAAGTTGATAGATAAGGCAAGGAAAATAGCAGAGAAAAGCCAAGAAGGCAAAAAGAAAAAGAAGAAAAGTAAATAAGGCAAACGATTAGAAAAGAATTTGATAGATAAGGCAAGGATAAGTATCAGAGAACAGTCAATGAGGCAAAAAGAAAAAGAAGAAAAGTAAATAAGGCAAGAGAGAAAGGGTAAGACAGGAGATTAAAAAGGGGCTGATAAAAATAGTAAGGAAAAAGAAAAGAAAAGAAAGAGAAAAGAAAATAGAAAAGAGCGAAACAGAAAAGGCGAGAAGGCAAGAAAGAAAACGTAAGAAGGCATGAGATAGATAAGAGAATATAACAGAGAAAAACTATGAATACAAAAAGAAAAAGAAAAACTTTTTCTAGACATAATAAGGAGTAAATGTTTGAATTTTCATCCACCTGGCTCCATTGGTGCGGCCTGTACGCATGATACATAGCCAACCAGGCGGACCAACATGATTACTGAAGAAACCTATGTTTTGGTGACAGTTTTGGTTGACGGTTTTCTAAAAAAGAGACAACAAGGCAAGACAGAAAAGGCAAAGGAGAAAAGACAATAAGGAAAAAGATTTAAAAAAAGAACCTGATAGAAAAAGACGAGTAGATATAACAAAGAAAAGCCAAACAGGCAAAAAGAAAAAAGAGGAAAAGTCAACAAGGAAGGACAGAAAAGACAACAGGGCAAGAGCTAATAGACAAGAAACAAAGCGAGAGAAGACAAACATACCAAGGAAGTGAAAAGACAAGAAAAGAAAGAAAGGCAAAAAGACAACAAAAATGAGCAAGACATGAGAGAAAGACAAAAGGCAAGAAAAGTGAAAGAGAAATTATCACGCGTATAAAAATTAATTGATACACAGTCGGAAAAAAGGGCAGTGAAATAATAACGTGTAGCAAATGAGAGTAAATAGATTTCATATTGCATAGGGGCCTGTCCTGAGTCATGGCTGTGGCATGGGCTCACCATTATTGCCAGTTCTCGCTCTTAGGCTATACCTCAAACAGGTTCAAAGTTCAACATATGACTTTCAAGCCATCTCCTCAGAGTTAGGAAATGTACTCATATCCCTGAAGGAGAGCGGTCAGTTAGGGTTTAATACAGCCGAAATAAGACGTCTGTGGTCCGGCTAGGGTCAGCTATTTTAGCCAAAAGCGCACCATTTTTCCTCGGATTCTGTGGAATTAATGGGGATATTTTTAAACAGAAATGACCAATATGGGCTAGAAGAAGGGTTACAGGAGCCTCTGGGCCGCGCACGGGTCTCAGGGTAGAGCAACGGAAAAAGGACCTCGCCTGGTTGAATAGGTCTATATGAGTTCGGCAGTCGCCGTCTTTTCCCCTAGGTGAGAGGGAGACACCGGCTTGAGTAATCTTCAGAATGACCAATCCAGGATCTTTTCTAATAATGGGTTGTGGTCACTCAACCAGCCGTTGGACTCAAGTGTCTAATTTCCTGTAATTTACGCTCACTGGGTCAAGCATAGCTACTCCCCTTCATTTAGTATTTACATTGTCGCTCTTACCTTTGAAATTATGAAGACTAAGTTAATGTGTCTAGCTGAAGTTTTGAAACAAGGTGTTATTATTATTATACAATAATAATTCTTTAGAACTACATCCTCATCTAAGTGCATATGACTGTATATCTGTTTGCGTGCGTTTATGTGTGTGTGTGTGTGTGTGTGTGGCTGTGTGTGTGTGTGTGTAGATCGTATAAATGAGCTGAAATTGGGCACGGACTTACTTTTTTGACGTCAGTTGTGCGATAAGTAAGTTGGGATAGCACTAAACAGGGGTCTTTTCGTTACTTCCAACCGAAAGGTAACGTCCATAATTTTAAAGTACGGAAGACTAAAAAGAAAAGAAAAAAGTTGAATTGGTGTTTTTCGTTAGTATCCACCACGAAAACGAAACCCTAATCCTAACCCCTAACCCTAACCGTGGTGGAGGGACTAATGAAATAAACTTAACATATCAATCCCTACTGTTTATGAAAATGTTGGTCTGGTGGGGACTAGAAATCCCCAAAATGCTATGCACTATACTGCTAATATTTTCTTATTTCAAACTTTTGACAGCATTAGCCTCTTCTTCGTGCAAAGCTTTAAAAATCTGACAACTTGACTGATCTGGAACCCAACTAAAAAGATATACAAGACTGATCGTTCGCAAGGAAGGTTGAAATGTTTTGATTCTCCAAGATAAAATTACTGTTAAAATATGACTCCAAACTAACACCACGAATTGAGTTTTTCGTCGACGAGAAAAATGCAACATAATCTTTTTTTCTTCTTGGACATCCGTACTGTAAAATTATGACATATAGCTTTTGGTTGGAACTAATGAAATGTTTTTTTTACCTCGGTCAACAAAGTTGGAGAGGTATATGTATTCGGTCGCGTCTTTCCGTTCGTCTGTCCATCTGTCTGTCCACACGATATCTCCAAAAGATCTCAATGAATTTCAATGACATTTTCTATAGTTTTGAGAAGGGTCATTAATATTCAAATGGTTCTTCGGACGATTGAACTCCTTCTTGTTGTTTGTGTTGTAAACACGACGTTTCGGCCGATCCATTATTCGGCCTTCTTCAGGTGTCAAAATCTGAGTGTGGTGGAGTTAACAGAGGTTTTACCCCCTTTAAAAATAAAACTTCTGTTTACACCATCGCACTCGGACTTTACACCTGAAGAAGGCCGAAGAATGGATCGTCCGAAACGCCGTGTTCACAACACAAACAACAAGAAGGAGTTCAATCGTCCGAAGAACCAGTTGGATTTCAAAAGGTGGGCAATGGGGCAAGGAACAGTTGGTTACATTTTGAGGCAGATCCAGGAATGTTTTCGATTGAGAGATATTTTTCCGTTTATATTTCATACATTTATTTATACTCTCATGATTGTCCACACGCTATCTCCAAAAGTTCTGAATGAATTTCAATGAGACTTTGTGAAAGGGTGGACCATAGATTCTGAAAGAAGTGATTAAATATTGGTGCGGATCCATCCACAATTACTTCCCTTGACAATGCTGTTGACAGAGGTATGCGTCCTCTGAGTGTATTAGACGAATAAAAATAAATATGACATGCTTGTCTTTTTAAAAAGATTTGCTATAACTGTTGGTCTAGTGTTTTTCAATCCCAGTTGTAGGAATAGTTTTTATTGGAATCATGCCATAAAAGATTACTAAGTCTGGACCAAGGTCACGTTTATGGGGCATTCAGTAAGGATCGAACTTGCTGCAATGATCGAGCGAGAGTAATTCGCTAAACACCGAAGAGTCGAAGATACTACTGATGTCCCCATCAAGGCACACCAGTGGAGTTTATTCACTAACAAAGCAGGTCTGGTTAGTCACTATAGAATGGAAACCGTCACGTGACCAACGTCTTTGCTGTGTTGGGGGTGATCCCTAAGAAGTCTGAAGTTTCAAAATGTGAATTCTGCTGGACACAAAATAGCTGGGATCAATTTGGAATAAACGTACATTGCAAATTGAACCCCCACTAAAAACCTATTGGGGGGGGGAGGTTAAAAAAACATAATAAGGAGCAATGACTTTTGGCGTCATGCCGCGTTAGGAGTGATCACTTGAAAAAAGAGGCGATCAATGAATAAGTTACTTCTCTCGCTTTTTGTTGGGCAGTGATCACTAAAGAAAAGTTCAGATTTTCTAAATACAAGCGTTAATGCTGCCGGACACAAAGTAAGGGACCAATTTAGCATGAACTTACATTGCAAATTGAACCCCCAATCTAAAAACTTAAAATTTAACTCGCCACCAAAAAGAAATATTTTTCTCGACATTATAATGAAAATGTCAGCCCTCTAACTCCATTGGTGCGGCCTGTACGCGTGATACATAAATACATAGCCAGCCAGCCAGTTGTTAGGCAGTGAGCACTAAACAAGTCCGAAATTTAAAAAACAAAAACAAGCATGAATGCTTCCGGACTCAAACTAAGTGACCAATTTAGCATAAATTTACATTACAAATTGAACGACACACTAAAAAACCTATTTAGTGTGGATTTTCAAAAAACAAAAAAACGTTTTTTCTAGACATAATAAGGATTAAATGTTAAGAAATACATCCATTTAGCTCCATTGGTGCGGCCTGTACGCGTGATACATAAATACAGAGCCAGCCACCCAGTTGTTGGGCAGTGATCACTAAAAAAGTCTGAAATTTAAAAAAAACAAAAACAAGCAAGAATGCTGCCGGCCTCAAACTAAGTGACCAATTTAGCATAACATTACATTTCAAATTGAACACCACATTAAAAAACGTTTTTTTCTAGACATAATAAGAAGTAAATGTTTAAATTTTCATCCTTCTAGCCCCATTGGTGTGGCCTGTACGCGCGACACCTAACCAACCAGACTCGCTTAAAAACTGAAGAAACCTATTTTGACAGTTTTCGTTACCATTTTTGTTTATGCTTTCTAAAAAGAAATGCAACCGACAGAATCGAAGATACTACTGATGTCCCTATCAAAGCACACCAGTGAAGATTATTCCCTAGCACAACATGTGTTAGCGTTGATCCCCGAACATGAACCTGCTCTTTTTATGGCAAATGCAAAAAACAAAAAAATAAGTAATTGCTATTCTGAAGAAACATATAATTTGTTTAGATGTCTTTACTGCGTTGCGAAATCCTCTAAGAATATGGACAATTCTACAACTTCCTCTTTCTGTTCCTGGCTCTATCGATCACTCGCACCGTCTCTGTCGCATATACGATCACCCCTTTTCACGTATCCACCCCTTAGCGACCACCACTTATATAGTCACACTTCACCCCTTCTTCCCCTCCTACATGAACTAATACACACGCGTACATTATTCCTTTACCTGACCAGATTCTGAGAGCATTACTTAACCATAACGCCCACTTCTCTCCTCTCTGCGAAAACGTTATATTTGCTTTCATTGCCCGTGCGAGATGCGGTCAGTTCGCAAGTTCGAATCGCCGCCGGGGCCCACACACTTAAGAACATTTCTTTTTTTTTGTTGTAAATATCTCTTCTGTCTGTCCAGGGAGGGTACACCTTTTATTAGGGGAAGCAGTGGGAACCCCTATCCTCCATCCTTGTACGATATTTTGATATTGAGTCGTTGTCCACTCAATAGATTCGTGAATCCCAGATAACTTATAGGGACATCTAAACCCCCCAATTTACAACATAAAGCGTGTCCGTTTTCACGACGAACCCCTGCGTCTTTTTCTTTATTTTTGTTGTTTCCTCGTTGGCATTGCAGCAGCATTCGCCTTTTCCCCTTAGGCAAGACTTTCAGAGTATCCTATTATAATCATTTCTTTTTCTCCGTATTGACAGACGCATAGATATTTACTAATCTGGCACAGGGACACGAAAAACGAGCACCTATTGAATATTAAGTAACGGTAAAGCGTCCGTCTCTTAAGAGACAACTTCCATTGTGTAGCCAGACTTTATGGCCGGTGACGAAGTACCGGTTTCCTTTGCGTATGTTTAGTGATCCTTGCAAGATTCAAGTCTGCTCGGGACCAGGACTTTATTCTTAGAGGTTTTTAGGATCAACACCGAACGGATACGTCCACCCTAATCACACAATTGCGAGTACTCAATTAGCTGCTGAGTGCACATAATGAAGAGTTTTCCACACTGTTCGCTCATACCCGGAATCGAACTCGGGACGTTCTGCATGTGAGGCAGACGGGCCAACCATTACACTATCAGAGAGGAAATCGAATATTAAACTTGCTTCAATTGTTTGTGAGACAATGTTGGTAATCATTGGTAAAAGCGTCGTCCATGTCAGACGTGCTCCCGAGGATATGGGATACAAGTTTAAATCTCGTTGGACGTTTATTCTCTATTCCCGATCCATGCTGCTTAATTTTCGGTCGTAGAATGTAAAACGACCTGCGCGTTACGGTCAAAAGAAGCAATAAGACGAAAAACTAGTCAAAGTTCATAATAAGCTTAGCTCTGTATAGTGCAGGGCTTCTCAAACTAAGAGGGGTCGCGTAAACATTATTGGGAGTCGCAGAAATATTTGAAAGATGTTTTTTAAAGAATAATTATGCAACTAGGGATTGTTTTTAACAAAAATGTTTTATCTCAATACAAAAATGTACTTAGTCCGGGGGCCAGCAGCCCCATCCCCTCGCCCGATTCTACATTTAGGGTACCAAACTGTTCCTTAGGATGTCTTCTTTCAGAAAAAAAGATATTCCCAAGAAAGAAGTTGACAAAAACTACCTCATTTGCATAAAACAAAATGGCCGCCAGCACACACCAAAAAAACAGAATTTCATATCTCGTCTCCCAGTTGAGATATCAGAGTACATTAAAAGGCTAAATCATGGTTTTCAGACATGAGGAATTCAAAAATACACTTTATTTTACCATAAAATTAATTTGTGTATGATCACAATTTGTATCTGTTGTTTTAAGGTTACATCCCAAGACGTGGTACTAAGTATTCAGCATTTTGCAAGTACACAGTCCAAAGTCTATAGATTGTGGAATTAATTTGATGGAGGTATATACATATATATACCGTTAGAAAGAGAATTGTATCAGCTTCCAAACGGTGTATAATTTATAGGTATGTCAGGATTTTACAAAGAAATGTCAAGTATACTTTATAGGCTAAATTATATATACATATATATATATATATATCGTTGGAAAGAGAATTTCTTCAGATTTCCAACGGTGTATCTTGCCAATTCTTATCCATTGGGTATAAAAAGTTACAGCTCAAAACGTGAAGCTAAGTATTCAGTATTTTACGAAGAAAACTTCAAGTACACAGTCTGAAGTAATATTTTTCGTAATAAACACCGTAAGATTTATAGATTATAAATACGTTGCAATTTTAAAAAAGCTACCAAAATACACGTTTTTTTTATCTTCTGTTGTGCAAATTTTTCTACCTGTGACCAGCGTTTCGCGCTAGATTTAGCGCGTTTCTTGTTTTGGCAGTGCAAAAAGCGCAAAATTAGCGCGTTTTCACCTAAAACATTTCGGACGTTTTTGGTCATTTTCTGGCTATTTCTGACCGTTTTTAGCGTCTTTTTGGTGGTTTTTGGCCATTTTTGACAATTGTAAAAGATTTAGCGCTTTTTAGCGCTTTTTGGCAGTCAAACTAGCGCGAAAATATTTTTTGAGTTGGCAACATGACAATGTAAACTTAAAATTGTTTCAAGATAATTTTGACACAGCCTTTCTCTCTGGCTATTAAAACTGTATTGGCATGTTTTAACATAGTACAAGTATGATTACATTAGTTAAGATGTTATTCTATGCTTTGAACTACTTTGTTCAGTTTTTTATTCAATTAAATAAAACATCAATGAGTATTTCTTATTTGTATGTGATGCAGTGTCAAAATAAATTAATAATAATAACTCCCATCGATTCACACACGCTAAATATGGTTCGAACCAAACGCGTTTAACCAACACAGCTAAAAACAGAAAATAACAAACAACCAACACACACACAAAGAACAACAACAAAGACATTATAGATTGCATTCTACAAAGTAACGTATTTAGTTGAGATTTTATTCAATACTTTGAACTACTTTGGTCAGTTTTGTATTCCATTAAATAAAACATCAATGAGTATTTTTAATTTTTATGTGATACATAAATAAATTAATATCAAAAGCACCCATCAATTCAGAGATTATTATTTTTAAAGTTGCTAGAAATGGTTAAATCAAAACTCATTCAATCATTCATTACTACATTATTTTATGTAACTAACCTTTTGTGCACACAT
>VCCN01005388.1:639753-653674 GCA_006491835.1 Architeuthis dux | reverse complement strand
TGTTCCCAAGAAAAAGGTTGGGAAAAACTACCTCATTTGCATGAAACAAAACGGTCGCCAGCATACATAATTTCATATCTCGTCTCCCAGTTGACATATCTGACTACTTTAAAAGGCTAAATCATGGTTTTAAAACATGAGGAATTCAAAAATCTAATTATAGGTATTTCAGGAGAAGTATACTTTATAGACACAATTGTGGATTTAGTTAATGAAGGAGATATATACATATATATATATCGTTGGAAAGAGAATTTCCTCAGCTTTCCGACGGTGTATGTTGTCAATATGTATCTATTACAGCTTAAAACGTGAAGGTAAGTATTCAGCATTTTAGTCCGAGTACACAGGCAAAAATCTATGGATTGTGGAATTAACACTTGATGGAGATATACACATATATATATCGTTATAAGGGTAATTTTATCAGCTTTTCAATGTTATACAAACCACCCAGCTCCATTTAGTGTGGTTACCCCTTGCACTCACCCCAAATATTCGGTTACCATTGCCCTCCCCCCCAACATTCCTCCCTCGGTACGGATCTGAATGATAAACAAGAAAATACAATATATAGTTCAATTCAATAAGAATAGATAATCAGTTTAGTAAAAATAATTCATCATTGAACGCATAGAATTTAAGTTGGATTTCTAAATAAAGAACATGAAAACCTACAATAAATGTTTTGAAATATATTTGTGAATACATAACATTTTTATTTAACCCAACTACATTTTTTCCATTCACCAAATGTCATTTTTTGTCTGTCTGTCTGTCATTGCATAACTCAAGGATGATTAGAGCTATGGCCACCACAGTTTTCTCATATCTTTTAGATGGAGGTTCCCCTCGATCGTGCCTTTACCCACCAAGATTTGAACATTTCAAATGACACACAACAATTTAAAAAAAGAATGTAGGTACTTGAGATTATTTGTGAAATCCCCTCCGATATTTAAATTAAATATGATCCAAGAGTTCATGATGGTGATGATTTTCAAATAAGATATCATTCAATAAATACATAGTTCAAATCCATAATCTCTTATTAGGGCCAAAGGCCTCATGTAGGCTTTCTGCAGGTGGGTTTTCAGCTAGTGTGCATTAATAAAATAAATGAGAAATGTATCAAATAACATGAAAATTATTAATATAATTTATAACTTATTTAGTATTTGAAACCACCCCCAAGATGTTTTCAGGAAGGGAGTCGATTTACAATGTAAATTCGTGCTAATTGTACACATTTCTTGTGCCCGCTTTTTTGTTTATTTTCTGTTAAGCGTTGTGTTTCCGAGATCATAAAATATCAATTTTTTAATTTAAAAACAAATTAATTTAAACATTATCTGCTTTCCATCTAGAACAGTGGGTGCTTTGGTATTGTTCATAGAGCGGGGCTGAGTGTAAGAGGAAGAATGACTTTGTTTAATGTTATGTTAAACGTACATTTCCGGGATCGTGACAAAAAAACTATAAAAGTGACAAATATCACTTTTCGTATCTCACTGCTCTTCAATGAGTGAGGTACGAAAGTTCACCGTAGCAAGATACGCGTGAGACAGAGGACGCCTTCGTCTTGCATCGCAGTAAATCCTAATCCATCCCAACAGATTATCGCAGTACAGAAACCACGAAAGTTTATACATTCGATCATCTTGTAAGTATTTGAAGCTTTATTTTACTAATTAACTTGAACAAATAGTAACAAACTCAGTCTTTTCGCTGAGCGCTTCATATGCGATTGTACTTAACTCATACTACCTCTGTCTCATAATAGTTGTTACATTTGCATATAGAAATGTATGAATGTAACAACAATTATGGGACAAAGTATTTTCTACATTCATTCAGCCACTTTCGTTGTTTATCGTTAATCCATGTTGAATAATTGAATAAGATTTGTTGGCGATAGTTTAATAATTCGGTCGGTAAGTTTTCTATTTATTTTCTTCTTATTGTCTTTAACTGTTTAGTGTTTAGGTATGGACATGAAAGATCGGGTATCGTCTATTTTAGCATTCGAAACACATTTCTGATCAAAAACTCTTAATTACCTCCCTTTGATTTCAAATGCCAATATTTCGATATTGTGGATTTCACTTTTCACATTTCAGCAATTGTCTAACCTAATTTTTTAAAGCTGGAATTGGAACTTTGGGTCATGAGGATCAATTTAAGGCCTGACAACATTTCGAGAAATGACCAGAGGTCACATGATTGATGATGTCATCAAAAGGGCTAAAATCTTCTTTAAAATATTGATATCTTCGGACATATAAGTCTCAATCAGATACAAATTGCATATGGATTTCACAATGATCAGACCAAATGCTGGGCGGTTTTCTTGTAGTAGAGATACTGATTTTTATGTTTTGCTTTTTTTCGGGACTGTTGTTCATTTCCACCTGCCTAATTCACTCAAAAAAATCCTTTGTCATAGCTTTTGAGTTTTTCACTGACAAAGGTCTTAAACAAGGCATTTCCAGTAGCAGGAACGTTGAGCATATCTCTCATTACAGATTTTTCTAGTTCTACACCAGTATGAAAAAGTGATTAACGCCGTAATTCTTTAGCTGGTGCTTAAGACCTTTTACATGATCTGCATGTGTCTTTCTTCCACCTGGCGTTTGTTTCTTGTGTTTGGAGGTTGTTTTTGAAATTAAGCTGCTCCCTAAACATCTGGAGTTTACTATGATTATGAATAGTTCAAATCCATGCATCAACTGCTGCAGAGTTAGTGCTAAAGCCAGCTCTGAATGGTCCTGTGGTTCCTTTTGTTTCCTTATAAGAAAATCCCTTGAATTTTTAAATCTCTGTGAATCGACAAGAATTTCCTGCCTCCAATACTTATGCCAAAACCCTTCACTCTTAGTCCTTCGAACATTGGATGGCCCAGCTGTTGTAAATAACGCAAATAAACATGTTGATAGCTACAATATCTTGCATAATTATGGTGGTTAAATGAGAAGATCTTGTTCAGCATATCCTTCTCAGACTGAATATGTTGGTCTATGTTTCCTTCTCTTACAGCTGATACCATTACAGGCATTGAACTTAGAGCAATGAGCCAAGACATAGTTCTGGCGCTGTTATTTCCTTGTCCTTGAACTGGACAATGGTATCAAGCATTCTATATGGACACTCATGCATATACAGTAGTGACGTCCTTCTGATCCTGAATCTCTTGCACCTGAGTCAATGCAACATTACTTGTATCCTCTGCAACTACGCCATTTGAAAAGCAGTTTTTGTCTGATACACATTGGGTGAAATCCAACATAACATTTTGGTACAGATCTTTATTTTTCCAGAGGATATGACAGTAAGTAATGGTAATTGTTTTTTAATTGGATGGCAAAGCCATCCAATTAAAAAACCAGAGACCCTGCATTAGACTATTCTATATCTTTTCTGAAACATGCATCAAATTCCTCACATGCATTCTCATCGTTGCCATAGGAGGAGATCGAAAACGTTTCCCAATATAGTATGGTGCTAGCTCACTGTCTATGCGGTTGCAGATATCAAGTTGTCATTTCTTTCTGACACGATTTGAACAATAGTTGAAACAATGTCATGTTTGTATTGTGAGTGGTGCGAGCACCTGTCATTGTTTTTTGCCTTCCATCGTGGGTGTCTCGAGTGCTATGCATACAAACTCCTTTGTGCATTTTTGACAAAAGCAGGTGCCTTGAAGAGACAATTCCATATTCTGCATTCTTATATCTTGATAAGAAATGGTGTGATTGCATTTGTGCAGCATATTTGCAACTTCCTTGCTGTCGGACATTCTATGAATGACTAGCTGCATAACTGCTTTCTTTGGACTAGGCTCTCTTGTGATAAGGCTCCCCCAGTCAATTGCTAGTGACCATATCTTTATAGGCTTGGTGTTGGAATTTATTATAGTATAACCATATTCATTTTTCTCAGCAAAATTATTCATAGTATAGTAGATGGCATTGTAGAGACTCTGCAGCTTGGAGTTAAAAGCCATTGTTTCTTGCATACAGCTGAACTCTGCAACTGTCGTTGGACCATTCTACCAAATGATCTAGCTAAATCAGCATCCATCAAGCCTCACACATGTAGAGCTGCAATTGCGTATTTGCAAGGATTTACATAGGTATTTTTCAGCCGAGCCGAAAGCTATAGTTTCCTGGAATTCTTGTCGCTTATGCTCTTTAGATCACCTAAAAGTCAGATAATTTGGGTTTCTTACTTGGTAGAAATACGCTTGCAAAATGTCTTGTTTTTCTTTCTCTATCGAGATCAGTCTCACTAACTTGCAGTTTTGCTAGAACAACCTTTATGTAGCAAGACTGATGATAAAATCCTCAACTGAAAATATATCATGAGATTGGCTAGTCAAAATCATATCTAAGCATTTCGCTGGTTGGTAAGAACAATCCTTCATGTAAATTTATTTCCTTTCCACAAGGTGTACACTTGCAGTTTCAACAGAGCAACACCCAAGCCTTCTTCATTGTATCTGTTATTATAACTGTGTCACTTAGATTTGCTTATAAAGCAGTGATGTTTAATCTGCGAAATATTTCTTGCTATACGTGCACCAGTTGTTTCTAATGAAACAGTAACTTATCAGTTTGAGAGCTATTTCGAAAAAACAAAAGCGAGTGATCCTTCATATGAATCTATTTCCTTTCCACAAGGCATACACTTGCACTTTCAACACCCAAGCCTCCTTCATTGTACCTGTTGTTATAACTGTCTTGCTTAGATTTGCTTATAAAGCATTGACGTTTAAGCTGCATTTCTTAGTAACTTATTTCTCAGTTTCAGAGCTATTTTCAATTTCCTGTGCGTTAGTATCAATATTGCTGTAACTTCTTATGTAGCAACCACTGTTACTTTCAAACTCAGTCTGACACCTTTTGTGAACCGCTCCTAATGCCTCCTCCATATCCTTAATTGTCTTGTAAACTTCTGTGAAACGATATTTAGGCTCATGGATTGGAATGTCTATCCTCGACCATGTTTCAGCATCAGCTTTACATTGTCTCAATCCTTTCTCTCCTAGCTTTTGTCATTTTCCCTTTGCTCTGATAACACCATTGCATATAATGCAGGGCCTTTAGATTTCTCTAGTTTCTGGACTCTGAAATCGTTATGAAGCCTGCATGATTGATCTATTTGGATTAACCAAAAGGTTATTAAACCAAGGTTATTTTACTACTTGAGGTATGGCATGTATAGCTTCATAAACGTCACAAAAATATTCTATATCAATCTCTTTACAGTCCAAATAAAAATATTTATTATTGATATGTTTCAAAGAAACGAGCACAGGAAGATAATCTATCTGTTTTTTTATCTTTCTTTTCTTTTTTCCCTTCCTTTCCTCCACTTAAACACAACATTACACCAACTGTTTTCTACTTATCTTTTTTAAATAAATCATTTTCTCAACACTTGTCTCTTAAATCTTCTCATACAGATAAATATATTTTGTACTTTTTTATATTCTACATATTTTCTTTCAGCAAAATAATGATCAAATCTCTCTCTACTCTCTAGATATCAACATGTTAAAGAAAATGTTGGCCCATTTTATGACGTCATCAGTCATGTAATTTCTGGTCATTTCTTGAAATGTTGATCCTCATGACCAAGAGTCATACTTTCAGCTTTAAAAAATTAGGTTAGTTGCTTAGATGGTTGGGCCTTTGACCCTGCCTAACATACATAGAAAGGTTAAATGAGTTATATATATGAAGTAAATACATGTATACATGTAAATACTTGCCAGCAAAAAAGTAGATTTTTAGGTAAGACAAATTACAAAGAACATAGCTATGCTGTTATGTAATCTTTAGTTCCCATAGATTACAATGGCTTACTGAACAATTTACACAACAAAATTAAACTCTGAACATGTCAATGCAAATGTTTATCTAAGCTAAGTACAGTAAGTTTTACCAATTTACAGCTATATGCATTACAATACAAGTCTTTCTACTCTTGGCATCTGAAAAGTCTTTAATAAACTCCTCAAACGGTATCATCTTTAGAACACTGAACTCTACATCCAGTAGGCACAGAGTACTTATCTTTCATGGGTCATCGTGGTTCTCAGATAATTCTTTATCAATGCCAATTACTGAATGATCTCTACACTGAACAACTAGTGACCACCATGCTCAAATATATTCTAAGAGCTACAGTAACACCTGGAAAGGTATCAGCAAGCCCTTTGTCATGGAGTAAAACCGTCTGTTGAGATGGAATGAGACATGACCTGAGCATGGCAAAGGCTGCAAATTGGACAATTTCCTCTATGAACACATTATGAAATCACGGGGGAAAACAGTTCTTATCTCTGCATCAAATAGACTGCATAAGTTGACTATGCCTTTGATCCTGTCATACACTGATTGGTATGTTACTCTGCTTTCTTTTAAGGCAACAGACAACTTATCTAAAATAACATTGAATGTTCCACATCTGAATATTTCTCTTGAGGAAAGGACAACTTCCTCTGAGACTGATGTTTGATTTGCATCATAATGTTTGTTTCTGTTTCTTTTTCTTGTCGTGCCTGTGGTTTAATCCAAGTCACTTATAATAACTCTGAGGGCATTTTGAATGCAGTTGTATCCATTCATGAGGGCTTCAGTAGCATCAGCTCTTTCTGACCAGTGAGTGTCTGACAGGGACTTCACAGTTAGTGCTATTTTATTTCCTTCCAAAGACTTTATTAGATTTGCCCATATGTGTGTTGACACAGAAAAAAAGTTATGAAGCCAACGTAACTAACAGCTTCAACAAAGCCTGTCCATCAAAATTCAAAGAGTGAGCAGCGCAGGGAATGAAAACTGCTGCTGGGTTCTTATTCTTAAGTCTGGCTTGCATTCATGCGTAGTGACCAGACATATTGCTAGCATTGTTGTAGGACTGCCTTCTTCAGTCTTCAAAATTGATACCTTCTTTTTCTAGAAATTCTAGCTGAGATGTAGCCAGTACTTCAGCCTTTTGAGAGTACGTCGGCAGGAAAGTTAAAAACCTTTCTAACAGCTTCCCAGAAACAACATATCACACAATGACTGTTAGCTGATCAACATGAGCCAGGTCTAGTGTTGAATCTATGGAAACTGAGAAGTACTTGGCAGTCTTAAGTTCTGCTAGAATATAATTATTAACATATTTTGCTATCAGCAGAACAATTTCTTTGTAGATGGTTGGTGATAAGTGTGACTGATTACCACTTCCAGGATTGCCTTTTGTATAGAAGGGTGCCCCCTGCTAGAGAAGATAAAGATTATCAGAAATAGTTCATTATTCTCTCCACATCTTGTTTGTGTATTCACGTAACTCCTTTTATTGAGAAAACCATTCCAATTACTGTAGACCCAAATTACGAACTGTAATTTTATTAAAAACAATTGAATGCATTATAATGAAATGAATTCTAAGCAGTAATTATTGAATTATTATTAAAGAAACTATTTTTTACAGTCCTGCTTTAGATACATAGATAAAGAGATAAAAAATAAATATTCCTTTGTTTTTCTATTAATTATCTCCCTTGATTGTTGCTCTTTAGCAGATATATTCCTCTTTGAATTGCAAATCGCTGATTTTGTGGGATATTTTTCTTATAAAACCACAGAAGATTTAATCTATGAAATTAAAGTTTATTTAAAATGTTAGAGTTTATATCTTTTTTCTAATGTTGATATTGCGTGAAGAAAAACAAACCAGACAAAACAAGTACCCTAAACATTGCAATTTAGCAACTTTGAGTGCACCAGACGTTGCAATTTAGATCCTATTTCTTTTATTTCATTTATTTTTGCTTTTCATCACCTTGACGCTTGTTCCCAGAGATGCTTCAATCAAAGCATCAGAACTTCATCCTTCGATCTTTTCACAAAGTGGGGCAGTACGTCGGCAGTTGTGAAGTGACAGACATTACATCAACTGTTTTCTACTTATCTTTTCTTTTTCCCTTCTTCCTTTCTTCCACTTGAAGACATATAACATTACACCGTTTTCTACTTAACTTTTTTTTAAAATAAATCATTTTCTAACACTTGTCTCTTAAATCTTCTCATACAGTGCTGATTGCTTTACTCTGAAAAGGTCAAAATATTCTCTGCTGTAACAGAAATATATTTTGTATTTTTCTACTCTACATATTCTTTCAGCAAAATAATGATCTAATCTCTCTCTACTTATGTACACAGCAGCCCATGGAAAAACTCAACTTCTTATCTAAATGATATGATCCCTTTTGAACTTCTGTTCTTATTAACATCCGATATTTAGATGGTTTGATTTTAAAAATTGTCTTTATGAATATGACTCATGGACACAGGAGTTTCAGCTATATAGCATCCAGACTTTGGAATCAATTACCCTATGATATTTGGAATATACATTAGCAGGCTTTAAATCAAAAATATAAACTTTCTTGTTTCAATACTTTCATAATTATATGACTAAATAAATACACTTTGTAACTGTAGCTCCTGCCATGTGTTTTGTAAAAATTGACAAGTTGCTCTTTCTTCTTACTCTTCTTTAATAGGCCTTATATTTTTATTGCAATTGATTGCGCATGTTTTCAAGCGCTTTTGTTCAGTGGGGACTTAAGTATTGAGGTTCCTGAGAAAGGGCGTTTTCTATGAATGCATTTATTATTATTAATTCAACTAAATAAATCCATTTCTAATCTCTCTCTAATTACGTACACAGCAACTCATGGAAAAACTGAACATCTGATCTTAATTCAACTAAAAAAGTAAAATTGCAAGTATCTAAATTATATTCAATTTAATTATTCTTTTCAGAACTGCTGGATATCAAATTTATTTTTTAACTGAACATGAAATGTGTGACATTTTGAGTTTGTTTTTCTATGAACTGAGTTGTTATAATTTTGTTATTGCAAGTAATGCATGACTTTAGTATTTTCTTTAATAATACCATCTATCTTCACAGATATTGCAATGAAAAATGGATGGCTCTGAACTGTAATCGATTTGATGTTGAAGATGCGAATCAAGAAAGAAACCATTTTTTGAAAAGATATTTACACATATTCGTGGCAGTTGCAGGATTATGCATTTTAAAATTTCAAAATATATTTGCATACACACTGGATAGAAATACTACTCTTGTGCAGTGTGTGGATCATTTTCATTGGAATTGCCAGGAGAATCTGGAGAGAAAATCAACTCATGTCAATGGTGTAGATCAGCATTCACACAGTACAAATCAAAATTATTACAAGCAAAAAATATTATAGATCAGGATTTTCACATAGAACAAATCAAAATTATTACTAGCAAACAAAAAATTATAGATCAGCATTTCATTGACTTCACTTTTGCAAGTTTTGCAGACAAACACTGTAGAGAAATATTTTTTGAGCAAAGTAGATCAGTCTTTTTTAAAAAGTTCAGTTTAGAACAAAAGCATGCAAACACACACTGGAGAGAAACCTTTCTCTTGTCAAGGGTGTGGATCAGCATTTTCAAAGCAGTCCACTTTGACGTTACACATGCGAACACACACTGGAGAGAAACCGTTCTCTTGTCAAGTGTGTGGCTCAGCATTTTCAAAGAATTCCACTTTGACGTTACACATGCGAACACACACTGGAGAGAAACCCTTCTCTTGTCAAGTGTGTGGCTCAGCATTTTCAAAGTATTCTGCTCTGAAGTTGCACATGCGAACACACACTGGAGAAAAACCCTACTCTTGCTAAGTGTATGAATCCGCATTTTCGAATATTTCACATTTGAAGAGAAACATTTGCTCACACACTGGAGGGAAGCGAAAAGGTTACATGCTGAGGGGAAACCGGGTTCTTGTAAAGTGTGTTAAGTATTTTCACTCATTTCACATAATATTACACAATAAAAGCAACTATGTGAATAAGCATTTTCACAAGATTCAAATGCAAAACGTACTTCCACCCACACACTGGAGCATGTTTTTTTAAGAAATAAAGTGAGTGATTTTGTCTTTTCAAGCAGCTCCTGCTTAAATACACAAGTGAACATGTACCAGAGAGATACTCTATATCTGTGAAGTGTTTGGAGCATCATTTTCAAAGACATTGTCTTTAAAAAGATCACTTGTGAACACACTCTTGAGAGCAACCATATTCTTATGCAGGGTTTGGTTTGTCTTCTAGAAAGAATTTTCATTTTAAAAACAAAACAAAATCACACACTAAAAGGAGACCATATTTCCGTGAATATCTGGATCAACTTTAAAAACACACATGGAAAAACATGTTACAAGAAAATGATATTCTCTTTGAAGTATTGAATTCTTTATTTTTCTGTGAATCGGGTAAAATATGCATTGTAATCTCAACAGGAAAGAACTGTTTTTCAAATTGTGTATATTTTCCATTTCAATTATTTTGATCAGCTTTCTTTTATATATAAGCTGCTCATTTGAATGTTGTTGATGTTTGTGTCATCTCTGATTTGCTATTGGATTGAATTCCTTGTCTTCTTTTGTCCCTTGTGATGCAATTCAAAGAATCAGCCTTGTAGGTGTCAAACACCAGAATCACCTCATCGTAGTCTCTGGTTAGGGACAACAGTATGTTGTAGAACCATTCACTTACATTTTTGTCTGTGACCACTGTTGCTAGCTTATTGGTCAGCTTTTGGACAACAACCATGCCATCCACTAGTGTAATGTTGTGAGTAAAATGACCATCTTGACTGGAGCTCACAGTTTCAGTGTCCATTGGAATTTCACCTGTATTTTGCGGTTGGTCATGATCTGCTGTGTGTTCCTTTGCCAACTGTTCTAGGAAGTGGATCAACTTTGACTTGTCAGTGCATGGCAGTATGTCCCCATTGGGGCAAAGAGTGCTTTTGGTGTTTGTGTGAACTCGTAGTTGCCAGCAAACTGTTTCAAGTCTCCTTCAGTTTGTCTCCCATTTTCATGGTGGACGACTCCACTGAATTTGTTTTCCCTCATTCATTTACATTTTATTCCCCTGTCATGTGTTATCTTATCAGAAATACATTGTCATTTTAAAAGATGACAAGCCTGGCTGCTTAAAACTCATAATTCTAATCTTATTTAGAACCAAATAATTACCAAGAAAATGACGTACATTTTTGAATCAGGTTAAAATGAGTGGAAATATTATAAAATGAAAACGGTATAATATTTCAATTAAATAATAATGAATAAATAATTCATTATTGAATGCATAGAATTTAAGTTGGATTTCTAAATAACACGAAAACCTACAATAAATGTTTTAAAATATATGTTAAAATACATGGATTTTCATTTAAACCAAATATATTTGTGCTATCTTACTATATTTCACCAAATATTTTAAATACATGGAATTTTTATATATGCAAAAAGGGCCAATACAAAAACGTAAAATGCAAAAGGGGCCAATTTATACATATGTGCACATAACATACCACAGACACACATGCTGCATACGCTTACACATATGCCACATGCACAGATATCACGCACACATGCCACATATTTTAATGGAGTTTAAATGTTTGAACAGAAGAGAATTGGAATCATTTATTTCTACACAAATATCCAAATAAAAAGTGGTATTACCTTGTTTGAATAGATTGGAGTTCATCTTCCAATACAGTCCAGGATAAAGTGTTGAATAAACATAGTTCTTTGAACTCTTGTTGTTTGTGTTGTTAACACGTTTCGGCCGATCCATTCTTCGGCCTTCTTCACATGTAATATCCGAGTATGATGGGTAAACAGAAGTTTTTTTAATTTCAAATTTCTGTTTACCTCATCACTACTTTTAGTGGGAAAATTGTATTGAGGGATCTTTTTCAAAATTCAAGTAACACAAGGGAGTTGATCTGTAATTTTGAACTGACTGCTGTCATTTTTGGGACACAATATATATATATATATTATTGTCCTGTTAAACAGTTAATTCCGAATATCATTACCACTGCAGTGAGTCCGATCATCAGTGGGTGCCCTACGTTCATGGCCTTGAGTCACACTAAGATGAAGTTAGTCAATACTTCCATAGATATAAATTGGCTGCATACTTTTCACCAATAGTCCAGATTTGGCTCCCTGGCTCTTCCCAAAGAGATTTCCGACCATGGACGAGATTAAGGACACTGCAATGAGGCAGCTGATGGACTTTGTACACATTTTTGGATTGTGGAAGGGAAGCTGGGATAAGTTTGTGATATCCTAAGAGTAGTACTTTGAAGATGACTAAGGGGCCATTGCCCTAGGTAGGGTATTTTTTCGTTAATATTAAATGGATTGATACTTTCCAGACACACCTTGTATTCTCCTAAAATTGTAAAAATGTATATTTCTTTCCTGTACAGGTAATGTGCGTGTGAGGTGCAATTGATCACATTGTGTATGTTTCTGTAGGTGTGCATGTGTATGTATATTTTCGTGTGCGGACATGTGTGATTATTCTTTTTCTCGAGTATATACATTGTACCAATGTATCTATTGTTGTACACAGTGGGTGCAAACAGAATCCGATACATGGCATACAGCTCCAAAATTGTCAGAATTTGGATCAAAGATTAATATTGGCAGTTAATGATCGAGTCATCTTGTTTCAATATGTTTCTAATGTTTGTATTTGTTGTATCAACATTAATCTTTGGTCCAGAGCCAAAAAACACCTAGATTTAAAAAATTTGCTACACATCAACTACTGATCGGATTTTAATAAATATTTCAATACTTATCGAATAAAGGATGAATTTCTTTTAAAATCAGTTTGTATTCCAAATTTCAGGAAAAAAAATATTTTTTCATTGTGATTAAAAAAAACTCCCCTTAAAAATGTGATTTATTTTCAATGGATAGGTCCAATCTTTTTACATTATTAAGTCAAGCCCATGAACATATAAATGCTGCTTCTGTTGAAAAAGCTATTCAGATTTTCAGTAAAAGATTTTTTTACAGACTGCAAAAAAAGATTCTGCTCTAATTGCCAATATTTTTCATTCATTTGGTAAAATATGATTTTTGCTATTTTCCGTAAAAAGAGAAATAATCTTAGTATTAAAATCTTTTTTAGAGATAATTTTAAAATTTTTGCTGTTTTTAAATATTCAGTTTTTTACTCTGTTTCTGTTGCAATTGATTCAATTCTGTTCTCATGTGCTGTACTGAAATGGTAAGTAAAGATATGTAAAAATGAAACTGAAACAATCCAAATTTTTTTTGTTAATTTTTTTGTGATTTAATTGGCCGATATTTTTCTACGGATGGACATAAACGTAAATTTTCTATGAAAAGAGATCACACCTGCTGTAATAATCTCACAGTCAGCCATCTGCTGCTCCTGATGTTATTGGCATGGCACGATTATCTATGGCGGTAAATCAAAGGTTAGGCAGATATTTGACCCCTCCCCCAACGTGAATAATAGAGGTTTTTATGTAGTTTTTGAATGGAAAATCGTAATTATTCTGTTAAGTATTGTTCAGTAATGATGAAACTTCGAATTTCTTTTTAATTTCCAAAAAGGTCAACAGAATGGCGGAAATTATAGTTTAAAACTTTAAATTGACTTTTAAGAGCACAATTCTACGTTGAAGTTTTTTTTTCTTTTTTCCGGATACATATTTAAACCTTATTCTTTCCGACAAAAACAAGAAAAAACTTACAAACAAAAGTTTTTAAATTGTAATTTACGTTTTAAAATGGGGTGTCCAAAGTGCGCAGAAATACCTAGAAACCAGGTACTTCCGGATAACAAAGCAGTCTCGGTACATAAATTGCAGCAACGCGTCTCATGTCGAACACGTTCAAAAAATGCGTTGAACGCTCCCGTACGATAGTCCTACGATATCACAAACATCATGGATTCGACATTTTCTGGTGGTGTTCTTCGAGATCGTCGATAGCCTCACGGATGAAGAAAAGGGAA
>VCCN01005388.1:610487-621590 GCA_006491835.1 Architeuthis dux | reverse complement strand
TAGATCTAGACAATGGAATAAACAGTTTATATGTCTCTGACACATCAAAAATCAGTTTGTAGTACCTACTAATAGTAAGCTATTTGGAGTTTCTATCTGTATATAGAGATAATGAGGTAGATTTAGATATGTATAGCTATATATTATATTTCGATTTATTTATAATATGTTATTAAATTATAATAAGCATGAGATAGCTGATTAGATTAATTATTTTTGGTTATTTAATACCTCATCTGTTAATTTTTTTGTATGTGTCTGTGTTGTTGTGTATGGATATATATATGTTGTATTTTATGTATATTTGTGTGTATGTCTGTATATATGTATGTAAGTATTTTTGTGCAGATTTGTTTATGTGTAAATGTATTTTTGTATTTATATGTATGTATGTTTGTGTATGTATCTGTATGGGCACCCACTTATGGGAAAAGGAGACACCGGACAAAAAAATCACACATACACTGCCCACCCACTTGAAGGCTGATAGACATAGGTCCGGCTGTCTGGAGACTTACACCTCCACACTAACTAAGGAAACTCTCCTGATACCCCATGCTGGGCACACAGATACCAAGAATATGACCCCACAGTTGACCAACACTTAGGAATCATTGCCCCCGCCCCCTACAAGCAACACTCCCTCTGTTTTTTGCCAGCTCAGTAAACATTTCACACAAACATGTGAATAATGGGACTGTACACACATGAGTTTTCTGCACTGCAAAAGAGCTTCTGAAGACACTGAATGAAACTCGGCGAAATGCATCAAGGCTTATCTATACGTATAAACGCCATGGTTTGTGGCTTTGTAATGCTGATTTTGGTCACACTAAATATATTTAAATTCTAGCACCTATAAATTTTAAAAGAATACATACAAACACATTATACCTAATACTATTTTAGCCTAATTAAAGCAGGTTTTAGACTTATGTTAGAGTCTGTCAAGTGGGTGTCAATATAATGGGGAATCAGTTTTCTATTGTTATCAAGTAATGAACTGAACCCTCCAATGATTAATGAATTATTCATATATAAATAATAGCCATGGTTTATGGCTTAGCAATGCTCAAACATGTCACACCGGTTTTTGATTACGTCTGTTGAGAATTTAATATCTAATTAAAATCTTTCCAAAATAAAATACCATGTATGTAATTCAGATTTGATGAAAATCACTGAATTGTTCTTTCTTTTTACTAGAAATAGTTAAAAATACCTTTGCTTTTAATGTGTGTCGGTTACCTGTGAAATCACTTCAATTGTAAAGTGAGTGTTCTGTCTATTTTCCTTACACACAAATGATGAAAGCCCACGAAATTACCTTCTTCTATAGGACAGCTAAATATGGATGGCCAAAAGGAGAAAACCTGCTAATATCCATAATGTATGAGAATATTCCCAGTATTAAAAAACCGTCATATCATGGGTAATATTCTAGTCTTTATGATAATATGTTTGTGACATAACACACTTTTCTCAATCTTTCATTTCCGCATTGTCAAATTACCTCTACCATATATATGTGCGTGTATGTATCTATGTATGTGTTTTCATGATTGATTTCTTTCTTAAAGATTCCAGGAAATTTGGCAAGTAGTTTCATATCTGTGATAATACATGTCTCCTATTCAATAATACTGTCAAATTAACTTTTGCATCTATTATTAATTTTTGCCCAACATTTTCTTCCATCTTAAATTTGTCAGTTGCTTTTTATCGCAACTTATTCAGAAGGTTTAGTCTACGGCAGTGAGTAAACAGCGCAGGTCGGACATACAGAATAAGTCATAGGCAAGACTCGAACTCGCGTCCTTTCTTTCCTTGGTAAGCTGCCTATGTACAGCACTGCTTCACTGACTGAGCTACTAGAGCTCTTACGCCTGATAGAAGATGAACTCATAAAACCCTCTTTCATCCTTCCCCGTTTTGAACTACATTTGTTATTGTCTTTACGTACACTAGTTGTAGTAGTAATATTTCCCTGGTTCATTTTAAGATAATTGTAGCTTCCACAATTTTTTTGTTTTTATCCCAGCCTTTCAGTACCGTGCAGTGTTCTTCTGTGGTATAAAATGTTTGGTAATTTTCAGGGTATTTTGAACAGGACCATTTCTTTCGTCCAAGGTAGGGGGTTATGTTGTTTTCATTATTTGCTTTTCACCCGTCCTTCGTAGTGATTTTTAACTTGCGACTACCAACTCTTGTCCTCTTATGTAACTTGAGTGCTCTTCAAATTGTTAAAAGGTATATTTGTGTGGCAGAGCAGCCCATACAGGAGAGAGAGAGAGAGAGAGACACACACACACACCCATATATTGTTTATGGGATCCGCTACAGATTGACAGTTGTTTCATTGCCACATGCAATGTTTCAAGCAAATGAGTTGAAAACCAAATAATCAGATCATTTTATAAAGATAGTATTGTTTTGAACACATCCAGCTACCGCTATTATTTTTTTCTCTTCCACTTTTCTCTCATAATATTATTTATCACTTTTATATTTGTTATTATTATCTACATTTTTGCTAGCACTCACTAATTTTTTAGCATTTGATTAAAAACTACTAAAAGAACTACTATACATATCTAACTGGAGCTAATATTAATGTAATTAGCACTATTATTAAATATATCTGACTTATAAACAATAACAAGGATCGTAGCAGTAAACCGGGTGTAGCAGTAGTAGTAGTACTTATAGTGGTAATAGCCTTAAGGGTCATGCTGGCATATGTACGCTAGAGTGCTGATGATAATAGCGTGGAAGAAAGGATAATGTTAGCGATATGTGCTGGAGATCTTTCTTTCTCCCACGCATTTCATTCATTTTACTACTTCAGTAGTAAAATGAATGAAATGCGTGGGCTGCAAGGAAAGGATGCAAGATGTACATGGTAATGTTGCATGCAAATACTTTGTAACAATAATAAGTATATTTATTACAGAAAGCATAACAATAAAGTAGTTCGCAGAGGTTGAGAAGAAAGAATGCATGTAAACAGTTCGATTTACTACTTAGTAAGTGTTAAATCGTTGAATGTATGTATGTGTACATACGTAAATGAAGATGAGAGGCACGTCTCTGAAGTAAATGTGTGTGAGAGAGTGATAATGAGTTAAGCCCCTTGAAAGAACGGCAGAATGTAAACAGTGGAAGATACGGTGAAGTCTCGTTATGTCCGTGAGTTGAAGGTTTTGGCGCGCGAAGGACAAAGAAAGGTTCTGTAAGATCTCGTTTCCCCGGGATTTTGAATTCGGCGCCGGGACAGAGGGAGAGAGAGGAGGAGAGGCAGTAGCATTAGCAGTAGTAGCAGCAGCGGTGGTAGGATCGGGAGGCTGTGGACAGAGGACCGAGCGGCGGTGAGGAAGTCGGAGGCACGAAAGCTGCTACCAGCTCCCAGCCTAGGCGGGTTGTTTAAATCCGATGAAGAGAGACACATAGGCGTCTTCGTCTTTTCTTCTTTTTGCTATTTTTCTAAAGGCTGTGGACCAAAAATCAACATTTTTGAAACCCCAATATTTGATTTTCCTCAAACAAGGACTATTGTTCTCTCCCCGGAATTTACCTCAACGATCAAAGAACTATTTTCTATCCCCGGAGTATTTCTTGTTTTATAGTTGATAAAACTACATATTGCCCACAAAAGATCCCTGAGTTTGTCTTGTTTGTTACCCTGTGTTTATTCAGTACGAAACATTTATTTCGATATCGTTTTTTAATCCGTTTTTCGCGTCTCAGTGCATGATTTGCTGTTTGACCCTGGCCACTCGAATACCACAACCAGGCGCATATTCCTGAAAGAATAAAACCCCGTGACAATGTGGAACTGAACAAAGATTGGAAAATAGTTCGTTTCCTTATAGTAAGAGGTGAGTGGCTGGTCGAAATATCCGTTGGAATGGATTTCGTCAAAGTTCCGATGTAAGATGTAAGGTGACAAGATACAAGGTTTGTCCTAGACTTTATGTTTACAATGGTTACCGTATATCGAGTCAAGTGCTGTATTTCCATGTTCAGTAAACTTGGTTATCTGAGAGTTGTACTCGGAAAGATTAACTGTGGTTCTCAGAATAAAATCTGGGTGTTCTGATGGCAAATATGTGTGTCAAGTGGTTTCACTTGATGACCAGAGTGTGTGAGTGCAAAAATACATGTATCCGTTACACATATATATACTACTATAAAAAAAGAACTAAGGCGCACACACGCACACACATGTGTATGTGAGGTGGGTGTTAGATTGACCTTTGTAGGTAATCGAACCACACGTAAGCATTATAAATGTGTCATCAGAAATAAATTACTAATCTTACATGAGGTTCCTTAGCCTCGCCTTCACCCACCTATGTCCCCCAAAATCTAGATTAAAAAAAACAACTTTTTTAAAGATTTTAACATTTCCAATGAAAAATAGAATAAAAACTCTCGATTTCCAAAAAATATGGGTACTTGAAATCTTTTGTGAAATCCCCTCAGATATTTAAATTAAATATGATCCAAGTGTTCATGATGTGATGATTTTCAAATAAGATATGATTCAATAAATACATAGTTCAACTCCATTATCTCTTATTAGGGCCAAACGTCTCATATAGGCTTTCTGCGGGTGGGTTTTCAGCTAGTTTGCAACAATGAAATAAATGAGAAATGTATCAAATAACAAGAAAATTATGAATATAATTTATAAATTGTTTAGTATTTGAAAATATCCCCCAAAATGTTTTCTGGAAGTGGGTCGATTTACAATGTAAATTTGTGCTAAATTGAACATATTTCTTTTTGTTTATTTCTTGTCTGTCAGTAAGTCTTGTTTTCCGAGATCATAAAATATAACTTTTTAATTTAAAAACAAATTAATACAAACATTATCTGATTTCCGTCTAGAATAGTGGGTACTTTAGTATCGTTTATAGAGCGGGGCTGATTGTAAGAGGAAGAATGACTTTGTTTAATGTAGGTATTTCTGCACAGAATACGGTGGGTTCTTATGGGTTTTAATCTTACATGAGGGTGTTCCAAAACAAAGGGTTTCTTTCCTTTCCTGAATAATCCAATTACCTTGTATTCGATGAAAAACATAGAGGGAAATTAAAGAAGTAATAAAAATGCAAGGAACGGACGAATTCAAACATTTAAAGAATCAACATTTAATAAACGGAATAAAGAAAACACGTTGAAATGGTGTCCCTGTCACGCATAGGATGGAAGAACTTTAATGGAGGTTAAACGTTTTAGAAGAACAAGAGAAAATAGAAATCATTCATTTTTAGGCAAATAAAGTGTTTCCCTTGTTTGAATAGATTAGAATTCATCTTGCCAATTGAGAAGAATCAGAAAGTGGAAGAATTTGAAAACAGTTTAAACGTTGGAATGAACGAAAGAGAATTAAAATCATTCATTTCTACGCAAATATCCAAATAAAAAGTGTTATTCCCTTGTTTCAATAGATTGGAGTTCATCTTGTCAATACAGTCCAGACTGGAGGATAGAAGTGTTGAATAAACATAGATATGTTAATTCAAGTATGTGAGTAAATGAACTCAGTTATACAAAAGGTTTGCATTGGAATTTAAAATGCTATGCATATTGTCATTCAAGACACAAGTTTCTTAATGTTCCTTGGTGGGAGATTCTGGTAAAAGTCTTAGTAAAAATATGTATGAACGCACTAGGTTGTTCCAAGTGGAAAGGTATTGCATGGAATGTGTTTACATAAGAAAATGTAAGTCTAAAAATTGAACAACAACATTTACAAAATGTTTTTTCACATGTTGGAAGGCTCAAAATTCCACCTACCATATCATAGTAACGAAAATAACAAATTAGAGAAAGAATTTGCCTTGTATCGACTTATATACACGTCTCTGACGTCACTAGTTTTGGCGGTACAATTGTATTAACTGATTCTTTTTAAATCAAGTAACACAAGGGAATTATATTGTGATTTTGAACTTGCAAGACTGACTGCTGTTATTATGAATTTACAAGCGACCTAACATGGAATTGAATAAAGCTGAACTCTTTTAAGTATATTTTTCTAAAATTGTGAACTTGTCTATTTCTTTCCTGTAAAGACAATGTGTGTGGGGGCTACATTTTTCGCCATTGATCATAATGAGTATATGTCTGTACAGGATCATAAGTGTGTATTCCTGCGTGTACGCACGTAGATGTGTGTTTATGTTTCTTCTCGAGTATCCGTGCTTGTATGTGTATGTGAAGTGCATGTATGACTATCGTTGTATATATGTATATGTATAGTTCCCCTCTCCCCTACCGGAAGATTACCTTCCCCCGACTACACTCATGATTTCCACTTTTCACAGCAGCACACACATTCTGCTAACGGAAAAACCTCAGCTTTGAAAGATTAAACATACCTAACACTCCAAATCCACAGGAGTCAAGTATCTCCATTTTTCAATGTCCATTGAGTCACGAACAACAATGGCTGACCGGACATGTCAGAATGACGTCCAATAACAGAATCTCGTCTTTACATGTCTTCAAAGAAATCAAACTTTTCGGATTCGATTCTCACGAGGTGAAATCTTCTGATATTTACAGAAACCATTCTCATTCGAAGGGGGATATTTACTAATCTTACTTTAGCCTGGCACAAAACCATAAGTGCGGAGCACTCAGTGGAGATCAGACTTACTAGAGGAGTAATGGTCTGCGAAACTTGCTTGCTATCCACTATATGAAGAAGTGAATTTACAGAAACTAGTATCTACTACTATCAACAATGCGAGCGAACTGCTTGGCTTATCCTAAAAAGAAAACTGAAGTGTTGGTAATATCAAAGAAATCTGATTCTCCAAACTACAAGATCGGATTGGGAAATGAAATTCTGAAACAAGTTTACAACTTCAACTACCTTGGATCATGGGCAATGGATCTGATGGTGCAGGCACAACCGACAGAAGCAAGACTAGCAAAGGCAAGAACAGCAATTACAGGAATTAGAAAATCCTAGTGAACAGCAAATGGCAATTGACATCCACCTTAGAACTCTCAGATGATTCACCCTTCCTATATTGATGTAGGATTTCCAGTTGTGGACCATCGCAATCTTAGTCTTTTCATATCTAGCTAGCTAGATAGATAGATATATAGATATTCACAAAGATTAGCGTAGTCTGTCTATCTATCTATCTATCTATCTATCTATCTATATATCTATCTATCTATCTATCTATCTATCTATCTATCTCTTTTTCTCTCTGTCATATATCTATTATATATATAGTACTCATTTACAATTCTGCATCACAATTCTGCATAAGTTTATTAATAGACCTATGTTTCCAACCGAAGGAGGCTCAATACGTTAGTAGAGCGTATATTGTACAGGCTTACTGATATCAATTGTTAGAATTTATTGAAATATCGGTGCACTATTTATACATGAAAATGAGCCACAGTCTATTTTTCATAACAAATGGGAGAGAGGGGGTGGGGACATGGAGGGGGTGGAAGATCAGAATGCATATATATTGTGCATTCGCTGACATTTTGGGTACGGGTGAAAAAGACAGGAAGAAGGAAAGGGAGGAGGAGGAGGGTGTGAGATCAAGTGATATAGGGAGGGGGAGAGAGTGTATGAGCTAAATTCATAGAGAAACCTTTTGTTTAGCAAAGCATGTTTCCCAAATATTCCCAGATTATTGTGTATTTTATGACTTAGGTGAAAATGGAAGCATCAAGCAATCCAGAATGCATATATAATGTACACGCCCTGCCCTTTTGATTATAGGAGAGGGAGAGACAAGAAGAGGGAGTGGGGACGAGAGGGAGAAAGAGAGTGTGAGATAGGGAGAGAAGAGGGTTGGAGAGATAGTAGGCTAGAGTCAGAGGTAGGTACCCGTAATATTACCAGATTATTGTATTTCATGACTTTTGCAAGAATCGAAACATGAAACAACTAAGGAAGCAAATATATTGTTTGCACACTCGCTTTCACGCCCTAGGCTTTGGGTGTGGCGACGATCCATTTGGTGAACATAAAAGAAAATCACTCCCAGATCTGCACTAATGTTTGACATGGAATAACTATTTCAGATCTTTACTGTATGTACCAATACACCAATGTAATAATCTTTGTTTCTTTTTTTCCTCCTCACCAATTCTCTGTATTATATATATACAATGCTGAATACCTAGCTTTACGTTTTCGGCTGTAACTTTCCATGCCCAAGAGATACAAATTAATGTTGGAAAGCTGGAGGAATTCTCTTTCTCTCTATATATATCTCCTTCATGAATTAAATCCACAATTTTGCCTATAAAGTATACTTGACATCTCCTTTTAAAATCCTGAAATACCTATGAATTAATTGTTGAATTGCTCATGTCTGAAACCTATGATTTAGCCTTTTAAAGTACTCAGATATGTCAACTGGGAGAGGAGATATGAAATTCTGTTGTTTTGGTGTGTGCTGTCGGTCATTTTGTTTTATGCCAATGAGGTAGTTCTTCCCAACTTTTACTTGGTGTATTAGTTTTTTATAATAGTATATATATGTGTAACGGATACATATGTATTTTTGCATTCAGACACTCCGGTCATCAAGTGAAACCACTTGACACACACATGTTCCATCAGAACACCCAGCTTTTATTCCGAGAACCAAAGTTAATCATTCCGAGTACAACTCTCAGATAACTAAGTTTACTGAACATGGAAATACGGCACTTGACTCGATATACGATACCCATTGTAGATACAAAGTCTAGGAAAAACCTGGAATCTTGTCACCTTATATCTTACCTTGAAACTCTGACGAAATCCATTCCAGCGGATGACATTTCGACCAGCCACTCACCTCTTACTATAAGAAGACAAAACTATTTTCCAATCTTTGTTCAGTTCCAGATTTGTTGCCTAAACAAATCTATGGCTGTTCCACATTTACTTTAGAGACGTGCCTCTCATCTTCATTTACGTACGTACGTACACATACATACACACACTAACGACGAAAGACTCTTTAACACTTACTAAGTAGTAAAGCGAACTCTTTAAATGCCTTCTTTCTTCTTCTTCTCAACAGCTGAGACCTACCTTATTGTTATGCCTTCTGTACTAAATATACTTATTATTGTTATAAAGTATTTTCAAGTATTTTTTGCATGCAACATTACCATGAACATCTTGCATCCTTTCCTTGCAACACATGGATTCCATTCATTTTACTACTGCAGGAACAGAGAAAGAAAGATCTCCAGCGCATATCGCCAACATTACTCTTTCTTCCACACTAGCATCATCAGCACTTTAGCTTACTTACGGAAGCCTGACCCTTGAGGCTATTACCACTATAAGTGCTACTGTTGAACCCAGTTTACTGCTACGATGCTTATTATTGTTTATAACATTAACCTTTTCCATTTCACATGGAGTCAGATATATTTAATAATAGTCCTAATTACATTAATATTAGTTCCATTTACATATGTGTAGTAATTTGTTTTGTAGTTTTTAACTAAATGCTGAGAATTAGTGATTGCTAGCAAAACGATAGATAATAATAACAAATATAAAAGTGATAAATAATAAATATGAGACAAAAGTGAGAAATAAAAAATAATAATAGGAAGAGCTGGACGTGTACAACAAATAATATCTTTATAAAATGATTTGATTATTTGGTTTTCCCCTCATTCGCTTGAAACATTGCATTGAAACAGACTGTTAATCTGTAGCGGAAACCATACATATATGTGTGTGTGTTCTCTCTCTCCCCCCTCTCTCTCTCTCTCTCTCTCTCTCCCCCGTATGGGCTGCTCTGCCGTCCAAATATAACTTTTAACAATTTGAAGAGCACTCAAGTTAATTAAGAGTTCAAATCACCACAAAGGACGTCGGATGGGGGAAAAGCAAATAATGAAAGCAACATAACCCCCTACCTTGGATGAAAGAAATGGTCCTGTTCAAAATACCCTGAAAATTACCGGACATGTTATACCACAGAATATTGCACATTATTGAAAGGCCGGGATGAAAACAAAACATGTGTGGAAGCTACAATTATCTTGATTAAAATGAATCCGGAAAATATTACTACTACTACAGTTAGTGTACGTAAAACTATAACAAATGTGGTGCTAAGCGACCCGGGTAGTATGAAAGAGGGGTTTATGGGTTAGATTTCATCTTCTATCAGCCGTAAGAGCTCTAGCAGCTCAGTCAGTGAAGCAGTGCCGTATATAGGCAGCTACCAAGGAAAGAAAGGACGCGAGTTCGAGTCTTGCCTATGACTTATTCTTTATTGTTTTGAGCTATAACCTTTTTAATTTATGTTAAAATAACGTGGATCTTTTAATTCCTCATGTCTGAAACCCATGATTTAGCCTTTAAAGTATTTAGATATGTCAACTGGGAGACGAGATATGAAATTCTGTTGTTTTAATGTGCGCTGGCGGCCATTTTGTCATATGCAAATGAGGTAGTTCTTCCCAACCATTTTTGGGGGAACATCTTTTTTCTGAAAGAGGACACCCTAAGGAACATTTTGGTACCCTAAATGTAGAATCATGGAGGGTGCACGGTAGGCCCTGCTGGTCCCCGGCCTATATGACCCATTTGATGGAATAATCTTTTTTCCAATGATCATCTAATGATAATATGCCATCTCGATCAAATATGTTCAGTTCAGTAGTCACACATTCAGTAAATACACGAAATATGGCTTTTCTATTATTGAACCTTTTATTACAGTTATTAAGTTCAAAATGCTTATAAGGATTATAATCTGTAGGAAAAAAGCAGCTGAATATGGAGGTTGTTGCAAACTTTCATATCACAATTCGCTAGTTTAGACACAGTCGACTGAGAGGTGTGTAGTATGACACTGTCGTGGAGCATTTCATTCGGTTTATGCTGAACCTATTTTCCGACTGTTTAACTTTTTTTATTGCCTTGAGATGATTTGATATAGTGACACTTTTCTGATTCCTGTTCTTCCTTAATTCGAATCAAAATTCACTGTTGAAAGTAGAATTCGCAATTATAATTTCATATAACGTGAGATCAATCCATCTTGGGAATGACCAGAAATATGACACATTTCGAGATCCATTAATTCCCTG
>VCCN01005388.1:333674-345321 GCA_006491835.1 Architeuthis dux | reverse complement strand
ACCAAAATGACATGATTGATAATGTTGTATATTTAGATAGAGCAAAGTACGACCTATCAAATGATGTATAGTTTGTCAAAATGCAGTAGAATTTCTATTTTTAGATTAAGTCATCAGTTTTTTTCTTCTGCTGAAACAGTGTTTCACACTTAATTAAATGGTGTCACTCTGCAAATCTGTTCTTCTCGGGTTATCTCCCTTTGCTCGTTTCTTTGAAAAATATCAATTATAAATATTTCAAAATGGATTGTAAAGAGATTGATATAAAATAATATTATTTTAATTACATTTATGAAGCTATACATGTCGTACCACGAGCAGCAAAATAACCTTGGTTTAATAATCTTTCGGTTAATCCAAATAGATCAATCATGCAGGCTTCATAACCATTTCTGAGTCTAGAAACTAGAAAAATCTAAAGGCCCTGATTATATGCAATGGTGTTATTGGAGCAAAGAGAAAACCTAGGAGAGAAAGGCTGGAGACGATGTAAAGCCGATACTGAAACATGGTCGAGGATAGACATTCCAATCCATGAGCCTAAACATCGTTTCACAGAAGTTTACAAGAAAATTAAGGATATGGAGGAGGCATTAGGAGAGGTTCACAAAAGGTGTCAGGCTGAGTTTGAAAGTAACAGTGGTTGCTACATAAGAAGTTATGGCACTATTGATACTAATGCACAGGAAATTCAAAATAGCTCTGAAACTGAGAAATAAGTTACTGTTTCGTAAGAAGCAACTGGTGCACATACAGCAAGGAATGTTTTGCAGGTTAAACGTCACCGCTTTATAAGCAAATCTAAGCGAGACAGTTATAACAACAGATACAACAAAGGAGGCTTGGGTGTTGCTCTGTTGAAAGTGCAAGTGTACGCCTTGTGGAAAGGAATTAAATTATCGCTCACATTGTTCTTATCAAACAGCAAAGCGCTTAAATGTTATTTTGACTGGCCAACCTAGAATGACTGGCATCAAGGAAGTTGCAAATATACTGCACAAATGCAACCACACCATTTATTATTAAGACATAAGAATGCAGAATATGGAATGGTCATTTCAAGGCACCTGTTTTTGTCAAAAATGCACAAAGGAGTTTGTATGTATAGTACTCGAGACAACAACGACGGAAGGCAAAAAACAATGACAGGTGCAGGCACCACTCACAATACAAATGTGACTTTGTTTCAACTAGCAACTAAAGAAGAGAAAGAGTCTATTGCTCAAATCAGGCCACAAAGAAATGACAACATGATATCTGCGATAGCATAGACAGTGAGCCAGCAGAGATAGCACCGTACTATATTGGGAAACGTGTTGGGCCTCCTACTATGGCAAATTATAACGACAATGAAAATTCACATGAGGAACTTGATGCATGTTTCAGAAAAGATGTAGAATGGTCTAATGCAGGTTCTCTGCTTTTTTAATTGTATGGCAAAGAATTACCTTTACTCGGCTCTTGGACATCTTTCAATAAGATGGCATCCAACTGTACAACTGGGAAATGCATTCAAGTGTATTTGCCAGTAACTGCAGAGTCATCAGAATATCCTGTATGTAGAGGAAAGCTTGATATTTTGCAGAATGTCAGATCTAGATATCCCATGCATATTTGTTCATTCTGATGAAGTTTATTCAAAACTGTGTCATATCCTCTGGAAGAATAAAGATCTGTACCAAAACGTTATCTTGAATTTCACCCACTGTGTATCAGACAAAAGCTGCTTTTCAAAAGGGATAGTTGAAGTGGATACAATCAGTGTTGCTTTGACTCAGGTGCAATAGACTCAGGATCAGGACTTTGAAGGACGTCACTACTCTATATGTATGAGAATCCATACAGAATGCTTGATACCATTGTCCAGTTCAAGGCCAAGCAAATAACAGAAACTTCCCTAGATTCTAGATGTTTTTAGATATTTAACTTCGGATGCTAAGCTCCTCAGATTTTAGATATTTCTAGGTGTTTTTATAAATATGGATTAACTCTTGGATGTCCCAATCGCCAACAAATTGTATTGAATTATTCAACATGGATTAATGATAAACAATGAAAGTGACTGAATGTTTTTACATTTCTATATACATTTCTATATGCAAATGTAACAACTATTATGGGACAGAGGTAGTATGTGTTAAGTACAATCGAATATGAAGCGGTCATCGAAAAGACTGAGTTTGTTACTATTTGTTCAAGTTAATTAGTAAAATAAAGCTTCAAATACTTACAAGATGATCGAATGTATAAACTTGGTTTCTGTACTGCGATAATATGTTGGGATGGATTAGGATTTAATGCAATGCATGACGATGGCGCCTTTGTCTCTCGCTACAGTCAACTTTCGTACCTCACTCATTGAAGGGCGGTGTTATACGAAAAGTGATATTTGTCACTTTTATAGTTTTTTTTTCGATCTCGGAAAATGTATGTATGTACGTTTAACATAACGTTAAACAAAGTCATTCTTCCTCTTACACTCAGCCCCGCTCTATGAACGATACCAAAGTACCCACTGTTCTAGATGGAAAACATATACAAATTAAAATGTGATATATTATGATCTCAAATAAACAGAAAATAAACAAAAAAGCGGGCACAAGAAATGTGTAAAATATAGCACGAATTTACATTGTAAATTTGCCCCCTTCCTGAAAACAAGTTGGGGGTGATTTTTAAATACTAAATAAGTTACAAATTGTATTCATAATTTTCTTGTTATTTGATACATTTCACATTTATTTCATTATTGCAAACTAGCTGAAAACCCACCTGCAGAAAGCCTATATGAGACCTTTGGCCCTAATAAGAGATCATGGATTTGAACTATGTATTTATTGTATCATATCTTATTTGAAAATCATCATAAACTCTTGGATCATATTTAATTTAAATATCTGAGGGGATTTCACAAAAGATTTCAAGTACCCACATTTTTTTGAAATCGAGTGTTTTTACTGGATTTTTCATTTGAAATGTGAAAATCTTAAAATTTGATCTTTTTTTAAATCTAGATTTTTGGTGAACATGCAGTGAGTGAAGGGGGATCAAGGATCTAGTTTCCATTACAACAGCTAAATGTAACCTGTTGAGCCCAAAGTAAGGGTCCAGTTTAGCAATATACTTACATTGTAAATCAAACGCCTTACTAAAAATGTCGAATGTTTTGGAATTTCCAATATGCTAGATACACTCTGGGGTTCCATTAGAGACCACAGAAAATTTGGTGGCCGTTGCTCTAGCCATCCTTGAGTTATGCAATGACAGGCAGCTAAAAAAAAGGACATTTGATGAATTATAGTAAGATGGAAAAAATGTATTTGGGTTAAATAAAATGTTTATGCATTCAATAATATATGTAAAAACATTGGTTTTCATGTTCTTTATTTAGAAATCCAACTTAAATTATTTTTACTAAACTGATTATCTATTCTTATTGAATTGAACTATTCTCGATTTCTCCTTCTCGAATCTGATCTTTCGTCTCATTTGAGCAGATTAAAACATTTAAAGTATTTTCTTGTTTATCATTCAGATCCCCACCGAGGGGAAAATGTTTGCAGGGTGGCAAGGGGTAACCGAATGTTGCTGGGGGATTTGGGGGCTCACAGCACCCCCAATCGATGAGGTTCTTCATATTTTATTTTATTCTTATTTCCTTTTTTTATCTGCATTTTTGTATAATGCTTCATTTATTATATATACAGTACAAGTTACAGTAATCATCTTCAGTCAGAATAGAAGAAGGAGTGGAGTTTTACCCTGCAGAAGCCAGGTTTATAATGTTTTAAAATGACAATTTATTTCTGATGAGATAATACATGACACAGGAATAAAATGTAAATGAATGAGTGAAAACAAATTCAGTGTCACAGAAAAGGAAATGAGATGAGATTGTGAATTCTTTAAAAACATTACTGAATGGACCACTTATCATTTAAACATAAACCTTAGACCAAAGATACAAGTTTAGGGTTGTCATGTAATTTGTTAAGCAAAGAAAAGTAAAAGTGTTATCATTCTAACATTAACCTTAGATGAATGGATAAACAATGATATAAAGTTAGGGTTGTCATGTAATTGTGTTCTATTTCTTGAGAGAAGTACAGCAAAAAATGAATAAAAACAATTTTTTATGATAAATCATTTCTTACAAAGGATACAGAAATGGGTTAATTCCTTGTTTTGGTAAACTTTCTTGAAATAAAAAATATAGGTTAGAAATCTTTCAATAAAAATTTGATTGAATCTTAGAGGGAGGGAGAGATTTGTGTCTCTGATGCTGGATTCATCCACATGCAAGAAACTAATAATCAGACTGAAAGACCAAGTGAGCCCTCCTCTCTACAATCGGGTATAAATAAATATATACAAATTATATTCTAAATGTCTGTGTATAGTTGGAGTAGCAACACACATGCATTTATATAGTGCTCACATTCCGACATCCGGTAGGGGAGAGTTTTCAATTATTTATTTAAGTTTTAGTCATGTATTACTGCACATTTCTTATTGTTTCAGTATTTATAGACAAGCAAAGTAACATTTTCATTTCTTAAAAACTACAAAAGCATTGGCCTGACTCTTTGCATTGCAATCTTCAGAAGGATGGTTTCGTAGATTTGCAGAGTTAAAATACCACAAAAGTAATTTCTTTACAGTTGGGGTCATTAAATTGTCAATATTTTCTAATTAATCACTAAGAAGTGATAAATTACATAGTTTTATAGAATTTGCTATCTTCTTATTTCAAATTTACTTTGAAATATTAGTAAATCTTTTCCTTTTAAGTTTTAATTTTAATAATTCAAACTTTGATGCTTGATTTTTTAAAATTATCATCATTAATTAATGACAACTTATATCTATTAATTCATTTTTGATGTGGGGAACCACACGCTTTCACATTTAACAATCAAACAAGCACAAGACAAAACACACCTTATTGAATAGGATATATCTAATGAATCATTTCTCACTAAGCTTAGCATAGAATGGCACAATGCCACAAATGTACAGCATTCAGCAAAGGTTGAATTCACTTCAGTAGTAAGATTGTGTGATACTAGCTTGCTACCGTTTACTCCATGGCCAGAGTTATCTGTTTCTGTCAACTGCTTTTATTTTATTCAAAAGCATAGTATGGCACACGGCCACAAATGTACAGCATTCAGCAAATTACCTCTCTTGTATCATGGGCATTTTTTCTGTTTGGAAAGCAAGAAAAAAACTGGTTTTAAGAAAAGAATTATCCTGTTTGACTCCAAAATTACAGTTTAATATTTTGTTATTTTCCCATTCATTGAATCAGATGAAAAGTAGGCAAAGTTTAATGAAATGCTCAATACATATCTACCCATTTTATTTCCATGTAAACTGAAATGCCAAAAAATTGGAGACAGCAGTACATTAGATGATTTAGCCTCCCCTGCTTGTAGAAATCGACATACCCAGATGATGTATGTGTGACTTAATTGGTAAAGAGGTAGTGCAGCTGTGGCAGCCATGGGATACGGACAGGATTTAACACTGTTTCACCACAGAATGATTGTTGTGGCCAGAGAAATGAAGCACTCAATATCTGGGGTGACAACCGCCCTAGGTTTTTCTCAGGCAAAAGTAGTAAAGGTATACCAGGAATATGTGAATTCTGGACAGATATCAGCAGCCCATGAAAACTTCAGGCACCTACAGGTAATGCAAGAAAGGGACGGTGACTGTCAAGGATGGTAACCAACTAATGAGGGGAAGATTGCATTGCATCAAATCACATCTCAATTCAATGCGCTGTACAGCGTATATTGAATTACATTTCATAATCGTCATCCAACAAGGTCACCATTATTGATACCATGGCAGCAGTTAACACGCCTTCCTGTGGCTAAAGCACAGCGCCATTGAACTGTGGAAGACTGGTGTTGTGTTGACTAGTCAGATGATTCACTTTTGTAGCTCCTTCGGGCAGAGGGTCCATGTGTGGAGGAGACTGTATGAGGCTATGGATCCAGCCTGTCAGCAGGATGTTGTGCAAGCTGGTGGTGTCTCTGTAATGGTGTGGGGTGTGTTCTATTGCAGTGCACAAGGAACACAAGTGAAACTGAAGTCTGTCTTGACAGGTGTGACATACACAGATCATTTGCACCCCTTTATGCTCACCCTATTTTTTAAAACATGGTATTTTAAAAAGAATCTGAATATTGAGGAAATGCAGATCCACCCATTTAAAAATAAGTAATTATTTAAAATATTGTCTATATCTATTCATAGAATCAGTTGAATCCAATCCTTAAATCTAAGCAACATCATAAAAGGACAGTATTAGTTTTTGCCAATAAATCTTTACTGTTCTCTCATCCTGAAATGAAGATTCTATTTTGAAGATGCCAGTGTTTATTCAATTGAATCAGTGATGAAGAACCTATTTTTCATGAAATTCAAGTTCATTATAAGCTAGGATTCTTTTCAAATATTTAAAAACATGGTATTTTATGAGAATACCATTTATTTTTAAAATAACATTCATCACAAAAGTAGCTTAACAAGCAAATTATATTAGTTAAATACAATAAAATGCCTTTTGGAATCAAAGTATATGTCCATGTGTTATTCCATTGGGTAAACTCAACAAGACAAGAATATGGTTTCTTGACAACATGAGTCCTGATGATTTTAAATGTTGAATCGTGCTAAAGTGTACAGCCACAAATATATTTAGAGCATGTTTTCAGCTCTATAGTGTGTGTGTGCAATTGTCTTCTCAAACTGGATTTCTTTGATAAACATTATTTTTTAAATTTAAGCTTCACAAAACACTGAGTTGGCTTTGTGAGTAATAACTTCATAATTTATGCAGTAACTGAACTGAAAGAAATTTCGTTTTTTTTACAAATCTATATAAAACGTTTGTTTATATTCTCATGGTATGATGGCAAATTATACATATAATATCCCTATTCTGTCAGTACTGCTCATAGGAAAGTGGTGGAGTAGCGGTAAAGTCAGTGCACAGTGATGAGAAGAGCTAAAACTTTTCCTACATATACCAGTTTAATTGCAGTCAGTGCTAAAATACAATTATTATTGTTTCATTTTTCCACAGCTGGTAGAATTTGCTGTGTCAGTAGTGTGAATGTATTGATTTGTTTAATAAATCTTACCCAAGTTTAATTGCCAAAGAATGGACCAGCTTTGAAAAGAATTGGATAAAAGAAAACCGATGAAAATAATTGAAATGGAAAGTATACATAATTTAAAATACAGTTCATTACTCTTGACATTACATTGTAGATATTGTCCTGATTTGCATAAAGATAAAGAAATGAATACTTCAAAAAGAATATTATTTTCTTGTAACATGTTTTTTTCAAGTGTGTTTTTATAGTTGATCCACACAGTGAGTAAGGTTTCACAAGATTAACAATTCTCTCCAGTGTGTTTTCGCATGTGTCTCTTCAAATTGGAATTCAGTGAAAATGCTGATCCACACACGTGACAAGAGTAAGGTTTCTCTCCAGTGTGTGTCCGCATGTGTGCCATCAAATCGAAATTCCTTGCAAATGCTGATCCACACACTTGACAAGAGTAAGGTTTCTCTCCAGTGTGTATTCGCATGTTCCTGCAAATGCGAATTCCGTGAAGATGCTGACGCACACACTTGACAAGAGAAGGGTTTCTCTCCAGTGTGTGTTTGCATGTGTTTATAAGGTTTCTCTCCAGTATGTTTTCGCATGTGTCTCTTCAAAATTAAATTCTCTGAAAATGCTGACCCACACACTTGACAAGAGTAAGGTTTCTCTCCAGTGTGTGGTCGCATGTGTGTCTTCAAATTTGAATTCTGTGAAAATGCTGGTTCACACACTTGACAAGAGTAGGGTTTCTCTCCAGTGTGTGTCCCCGCATGTGTTTCTTCAAAATTAAATTCTCCGAAAATGCTGATCCACACACTTGACAAGAGAAGGGTTTCTCACCAATGTGTGTTCTCATGTGTTTCGTCAAAATTGAATTGCATGCAAATGCTGAACCACAAATTTGACAAGAATAAGGTTTCTCTCCAGTGTGAGTTTCCATGCTTGTTTTCCTAAACTGAACTTTTTAAATAGACTGATCCTCCCACTTTGCTCAAAAAAGGTTTATCTCCAGTGTGTGTATGCATGTGTACTAAAAAATGTAAATTAAGTGAAAATCCATAATCCTGCAACTGCCAAGTATATGGGTAAATACTTGGTCAAAAAATGGTTTCTTCCTTCATTCTCATCTTCAAATCGATTATTTTTTTGGCACATCAATTTTTCACTGCAATATCTGTGTATAAAGAAGAGGCATTATTAAAGAAAATACTAAACTCATGCATTATTTTCAATAACAAAATTAACCTACCTAGTCACTCAATATAAACTGACTTGTGACCAACGTCTTTTGGCAGCATTTGTGTTGAAGGTGATCAATTACAAATTGAAAAAAGTTGGGATGAGTTACTTCTCTCGCGTTTTATTTGGTAGAGTTGTGAAGTGATCATTAAATAAGTCTGAATTTTCAAAAAACTAGCATGAATGCTGCCAGACACAAATTAAGGGACCAATCCAGCATGAATTTACATTGAAAGGAGGGGATTTTCACAAAGAAATCTGTTTTTCTAGACATAATAAGGAGTTTATATTTTCAGCCCTCTAACTCCATTGTGCAGTTTATATGCATGATATATACATAGTCAGCCGAACTGTAAAACTGAAGAAACCAATGTTGACTGTTTTTTTATGACAGATTTGATTTTAGGTTTATATTATATTCCTGTTAAAACAGAGAATATTTTGTCTTTTTCATCAACCAGCACTGTATGAGAAGATTTAAGAGACAAGTGTTGAGAAAATAATTAATTTTAAAAAAAGTTAATAAATAAAGTATAAATAAATAAAAGAAAGGTAAGTAGAAAACAGTTAGTGTAATGTTATGTTCAAGAGGAGATAATTAGATATCTGTTCAACAAGACAATCTTTCTTGCCGCTAATATATTTCCATTCCTTTTTTTGTCTCTATTACAACGTCTCCTGGCCTCCCTGTCTGTCACTGCTTTGGCTGAAGCGTCTCTGGGAACAGGTGTCGAAGTGACGAAAAGCAAAAAGAAATGAAATAAAAATGAAATAGGATCAAAATTGCAACGTCCAAGGCACTGAAAGTGGCTAAATTCCGACAACTGGGGCATTGAACATTGCTAAATTACCATGTCCAACCACAGAAATATGCTAAATTTTATCATTCATCCCCATAAATATGGTAGTTTTTGACATTTGAACATGAAACTACATATCAGGCTAAATATCAATGTCTTCTCATTTTAAAACATTTCAGTGGTCAAATATTGAAATTTTAACATCAAACAAAATTTAATGTTAAAATGAGGCTGTCTGGGCTCTGGTCATTTCAACATCTGAAGAATCCTAAATTTTAACATTTATGTTCATAAATGTTTTATTTCAACATTGAAAGCTTCCAGAGGCTGTCCGACAACAGGCACTGAAAATTTCAATATCTCATTGTTTAAAATATATTCTAGCAATCGAATATTGAAATTCAAAATATTCATTCATCTAGGTACTAAAAGATAATGAATTTTAACATTTATTTCAAACAAACTTTATAAACATACACACAAAATAAGGCTGTACGGCACTGGAAAATTCTTCATTCCAATGTCTGGTCACTTAAGCAGGCTAGATTTCATTCATTCAATCATATAAAAGGAAAATTCATTTTTTGATAATGATAAAAGATAAAATATTATTCAAAATATCATAAACATCTTTCTGCAAATTCGTATTTCGAAGCAAAAGAAATTAAGCAAATGTTACTTAGTATTCAGGGCCGGATTTCTTTAATAATAAATCAATTAATAATAATTACTGCTTGGAATTCCTTTCATTATAACGCCTTCAATTGTTTTTAATAAAATTACTGTTTGTAATTCGGGTCTACAGTAATTGGAATGGTTTCCTCAATAAAAGGAGTTACGTAAATACACAAATAAGATGTGGAGAAAATAATGAACTATTTCTGATAATCTTTATCTTCTCTAACATGGGCACCCTTCTACACAAAAATCAATCCTGGAAGTGGTAATCAGTCATACTTATCAACAACCATCTACAAAGAAATTGTTCTGCTGATAGCAAAATATGTTAAGAATTATATTCTAGCATAACTTAAGACTGCCAAGTACTTCTCAGTTTCTGTACATTCAACACTAGACCTGGCTCATGTTGATCAGCTAACAGTCAGTGTGCTATATGTTGTTTCTCGGAAGCAGTTAGAAAGATATTTTAAAGGCTGAAGTACAGGCTACTGTTATCAATTTTGAAGACTGCAGAAGGCAGTCCTACAACAATGCTAGCAATATGTCTGGTCATTACACAGGAATGCAAGCAGGACTTAAGAATAAGAACCCACAGCAGTTTTCATTCTCTGCGCTGCTCACTCATTGAATCTTGTTTTGGAAGCTGTTAGTTATGTTGGTTTCATAAACAGGTTATATACTGTTTTTTCTGTGTCAACACACAGATGGGCAAATCTAATGAAGTCTTTTGGAAAGAAATAAAATAGCACTAACTGAAGTCCCTGTCAGACACTCATTGGTCAGAAAGAGCTGATGCTACTGAATCCCTCATGAATGGATACAACTGCATTCAAAATGCCATCAGAACTATTGAAAGTGACTTGGAATAAACACCTGAAGCAAGACATGAAGCTCAAACATTAGCAGACAAAATGGACAGTCTTGAAACTGCTCTGATGGTCAAGATAAGGAACTTAATTCTTGCACGGTTCAACAGCACAGAAAGAAGTGGTGGATCTAATTGATTCTCTGGAAAGGTTTCTGGAATCACTTCAGGATAGCTATGAAGAGTTTGAACTGGATGCCTGGAACTTCTGTAGCAACACAGACTACAAATCAACCAAGGATATGGAGGAGGTATTAGGAGAGGTTCACAAATGGTGTCAGATTGAGTTTTAATGTAGCAGTAGTCGCTACATAAGAAGTTACAACACTATTGATACTAATGCACAAGAAATTCAAAATAGCTCACTGTTTTTTTAAGAAGCAACTGGTGCACGTACAGCAAAAAATGTTTTGCAGGTTAAACATCACTGCTTTATATGTGTACGCCTTGTGGAAAGGACATAAATTTACATGAAGGATCGCTCACATTGTTCATACCAACCAGTGAAATGCGTAGATATTATTTTGACTGGTATTCTCACGATATATTTTCAGTTGATGTTTTTATCCTCAGTCTTGCTACATATGATGATTTAGCTAGATCATTTGGTAGAATGGTCTGACGACAGTTGTATAGTTCAGCTGAATGCAAGAAACAATGGCCTTTAACACCAAACTGCAGAGTCTCTACAATTTCATCTACTATACTATGAATGATTTAGCTGAGAAAAATGAATATGGTTATACTACAACAAATTCCCACACCAAGCCTATAAAGATATGGTCACTATCAAGCGACCAGGAGAGCCTTATCTCAAAAGAACCTAGTCCAAAGCAAACAGTTATAAGATGTAAAATGGTCTAATGCAGGATCTCCTTTTTAATTGAATGGCAGAAGAATTACCTTTACTTGGCTCCTGGACATCTTTCAATAAG
>VCCN01005388.1:290107-301959 GCA_006491835.1 Architeuthis dux | reverse complement strand
ATCCCACATCGCGAATGCACTCCCCTTTACGACTTGGTCGAATTTTATCCCCAAACCGGTCAGCGATTTTATCACAATGTCTTTAGTTGACTGAACAAGTTTGTTTATCTTCTTGTCCATCAAAAAGACTGACACCATTTTTTTTCGATGCTTTTCAATTCGGGCAAATCTACCAAAATTCCAAACTCCTTGATAAGGTGGGTGTACTTTTGGCATCTATTGACGAATTCCGTCACATCGTTTGTCAAGGGGGGGGGGGATTCCATTTATTAGGAGAGTCCCCACTTGTCATTTCTAGGGTAGGGGTCTTGCTTCCTTCTTCTCCCTGTTTAGGGGGCCCACTATCTTTCTTGCTCTGACTAGGGGACGTATTGTCTTTTCGTTCAGTTTCTTTTTCTTCTTCTATTTTTTGTTCTGTTTATTTTGTTCTTTTTTGTTCTTTTTCTTTTTTTTGGTCAGTTTTCTTTTCTTTTCTTTTTTTTTCAAATGTTTTTGTTTCTTTTTTGGGGGTTTTCTCATTCTATTTTTCACTGTCCCCTTTGTCAGGGGTCTTAAAAAGTACCCTCAACGCGAGAAAAGGCGAGGAGTGAATGGCAGACGACACTTGGTTGTTGAGATAATTAAGAAGAATATCTCAAGACCGCAGTTGAATAAAACAAAGTTTTTTTTTCCACGAATTTATTTGTACAATTTTTCTCTGATTAACAAAGTTTTTTATTAACTTCCGGTGAATGTCCACATTTGTCCCTACGGCTTTGAATTGCAAGCCGATGTTTTTGTGCGACATTTTTCTTATAAAACCCCAAAAAGTGAAATTTGTTTTTAAAATTTAATCCATGAAGTTAAAGTTTATTTAAAATGTTAGAGTTTCTATCTTTTTTCTAATGTTGATATTGCGTGAAGGAAAACAAACCAGACGAAATAAGTAAGTAACGTTCGCTCTATTTCTAATTTGCAGAAAGATTTTCATTAAATCTTTTTATAACACTTTTAGCTTTTATCATCAATTGTTATTGTCTTTTATCATTATTTGTGGGTGCTACTAAAAGCTGCCCGGACATGCCTGGGGGTTATGCGGCCTTAAAGATCTTCTAAATTTCAATTCCCGGACTTTGAAAGATGTTAAATTCAAACGTTCTCAGTCGTTTGTATTTAGTATTTCCAGTGCCCGGCCTCTGTCACTTTTTAATATTGAGATAGAAAACGTACTTTTGTTGTCAAATGTCGAAATCTAACATATGTGGTTGAATGTTAAAATTTAGTATCTTTCAGTGCCCGGACTTTGTATTTAGTATTTTTCACTGCCCGGACGTTGGAATTTCGTATTTTCCAGTTCCCAGATACGGACAGCCGGTGGCAGTTTTGAATATTGAAATAAAACATATTTTCGTGGTTGAGTGTCGAAATTTAACATATTTATCTGGTTGAATGTTAAAATTTAGCATCTTCCTGTGCCCGGACGTTGGAATGAATACTTCCCAGTGCTCGGACAGACACATTTTTTTACTTATTTAAAGTTCGTTTGATGTTAAAATTTCCCATCCTTTAGTGCCCGGACGAATAACAAATTTAAATATGTTTTAAAATGAGCAGACATTGATATTTAGCCCTTTTTAGTGCCCAGAGTGGAATTTAGAATTTCCAGTACCCAGACGGCCTCTGACAGCCTCTAATGCATACCTGTGAAGTTTCAATGTTAAGAATGAGTGAGAATCGTGTGGATCCCCCCCCCGACAGCTTTTAATGTTGAAATAACGTTTTTTTCATGTTTAAATGTCCAAATGTAACATATTTATGTGGTTGAATGATAAAGTTTAGCATATTTCAGCGACCCACTTCCCAAAATCTGAGCGTCAATGTGTCACTGTAGTTGGAAAGAGTGTTCTTTTATATTGTAAAGTGCCAATTTGAAGGATCCTTCCATTTTTTAAAAAGAAATTGTTTCTAGGCCATTCCCTTCTTGGTCTGGTTGATAACTTTTCAGCATGTCCTCATATTAAATATTCAAAACTTTAGCTGTGTCACAAAGTGACTTATACAGTGAGCAAAAACTATTTGTTTGCTGAAATATTTCCAAAATATTGTCTTTGTCAAATTTCTGCAACTATTCAACAATCTGATGGTTCACATTTACTAGGAATGAACAAAAATATTTGGCATGAAATTGACACCTGAGACTAAAAAAAGCCCCAATTGTTGTCAATTTATTATTAGATGTTTTTTTTCATATAATTCTTACCTCCCTTTACACATGGGTACTTTCATTGATTTTGTTACACATTTTACAAGTAAATCCCTCCAGAAATTAATTATGTTTACCGTTTTTAGAAAAATATTCCGGAACTTCTCGAACAGAACTCTTACTTTGGGATTTAAAAAACAATTCTTCTTCTTTGCAACTGTTTAGTTTTATTTGATTGTAGTTTAGGATTTTGATCTGAAAAAAAAAGATTATTTCATTAAATTGTTTTTTTAAAAAGATTTTTCATTGATTATTTTGGTTAATTCAATATTGCGACTCCTGCAAATTTAACAATTTGCGTCCCTCACAAAAGCTTGTATAAAAAATAATTTTGTCGTCAATTTATTAGATTTCTTTTTCATATGATTCTTACCCCCACCCCCATATCAATTTGATGATTTATTTTAGTTATACTTGGGTGCTTTTGTTGTTTTTCTTTACATGTTTTACAAGTAAATCATTCCAGATATTAATTAGATAAGTTTTTTTTGGACGGAAAGGCTCGTTCGGCAAAATGCATAAAATTGATTAAAATTTTAAAGATTTTTAATTTAAAAACTATTAGAGATACAGATAATATTTTGTATTTCTCCATGAATTTGTGATTATTTTCAGGGCAATCTAAGAGGGTGACCTGCAGAGCTCTGTGTGATTTAATATGGAATTACTCATTGTGCAGTTCCCGGGCATTAGAATTCAGCACCCTTTAATTAGCATTTCCGTGCCTGGAAGTTGGAATTTAGCATCCTCCAGTGCCGGAACATTGGAATTTAGCCTCCTTAAGTGCCCGGGCATCAGAATATAGCATCTTCCAGTGCTCAGGCATTTGAATTCAGTATCCTCCTCTGACCGGGCATCCGAATTCAGCATCCTTCAGTACCCGGGCTTTTGAATTTAGAATTTCTCAGTCCCAAGGCAGTGCAATTTAGAATATTTTAGGGCAGCTTTTACAGACACCGTCAATTTTTAATTATATCTTTTATCATCAATTTTTATCTTTTGATAATATTTTATTTAAAATTTTTAAATATTTTATCTTTCATAATCAATTTTTAATAATATTTCATTTTTATAATCAATTTTTATTTGTAATTGTGCATGGATCTGCCTCAAAATTAGATTTTATACACGTTTTGTGCATTTTGTTACATATCGCTTATTTAATAAAAGTGCGTGGAGGTACCTACAATATTTCTAGTAAACAGAATGGCGGATGATAATGCTGAGACAAAGTGCCAACAATATTCACAAGGGTATTTGAAATTTGGATTTGTGCCGTCGTCTACTAATGAAACTGCTTATGTGCAGTCTCAGTGCTATGTCTGATAGCGCCCCCTGCAACTTGTTAAATTTGTGCCCATCACAAAATTAAAAGGTTTAAATGGTAGATCTAGGATTCACTCTGAGATAGTGGGGCAGCTTAGCCGAATATTTCAAGCCTATTGTGCATTTTGTGATAAAAGCATATAATTTGGTACACTTATAGCCAAAGGCATTTCAAGAATATCTGGATATTGAGCGATCATGAATTTTCAATAATTCGACCATAGCAGACATTTTAAAAATGGCTGCCAGCAAAAACTGTTTTCAGATGAATTTTCTTATCAGCAATGGATATATGATATTTAGGACATTATTAGTTGAAACTTTTACCATACATAGTTCATGAGAATGCCATTCCGATAATACATGCAAGTCATCCAAAATTCAAGATAGCAGCCATGGATGTTATGAAAATTGTGATTGCAATAAAGTTGTATAGACTAGTCTGATATGGATGACATTTTTTCATGATTCAGAATTTGAATTTAAAACTTTAGAATTGCCCTGAAGCTTCCTTCTATCTCAGAATTCAAGACTCAAAATAAGTGATAACAATAACTGCCCAAAGCTAGAGTCTATCGAGGGAAGGTTTATTCAACATATGAAATAGAAACAGTAACAGAGGGCTTTGCAGTCTAAGGCAGCATTTTTGCACTTGCACAGCCTAACATAACCTTCCTACATTTGCAGGAGACAAGTTCATAACTGGACTGGCCTGCATCTGTTCGGCATGTCCAGAAGGGTTCATAATATCCCTCAGATGTCTTTGATCTTTCCCCCACTTGAACACATATAACATTACACCAACAGTTTTCTACTCATCTTTCATTTTTGCTTTCTTCCTTTCCACTTGAACACATATAACATTACATCAACTGTTTTCTACTTGTCTTTCGTTTTTCCCTTCTTCCTTTCCTTTACTTAAACACATAACATTACACCAACTGTTTTCAAATTATCTTTCATTTATCCCTCATTCCTTTCCTCCACTTGAACACATATAACATTACACCAACTGTTTTCGACTTAACTTTCTTTCTTCCCTTCTTCCTTTCTTCCACTTGGTGTAATGTTATATTGATATATCAACTATTTTCTACTTGTCTCAACACTTTTCTCAACACTTGTCTCTTAAATCTTCTCATACAGTGCTGGTTGCTTTACTCTGAGAAAGTCAAAATATTCTATGTTTTAACAGAAATATATTTTGTACTTTTGTTGTTTTTTATATTTTATGTTTTCTTTCTGGAAAATAATTATCAAATCTCAATGTATACAGCAGCCCATGGAAGAACTCAACATCTTATCGAAATTCTTTAAATTTCAAAACTTATCTAAATGATATGAGCCTTTCTGAACTCTGTGCTCTTATTAACATCTGATATTTAGATGATTCTCCTTTAGAATTTGTCCTTTTGAATATGACTCTTGGGTGCAGGAGTTTCAGCTATATAGCACCCAGACTTTGGAATCAATTACCCTATGATATTTGGAAAATACTTAAATTAGCAGGCTGTAAATAAATAATAAAACCTTTCTTGTTTCGAGACTTTCATAATTATATGGCGGTGAATGAAGAGTGGGAGAGTGATAATGAGAGATGACAGATTGTTCCCAACAGGGAAACTGGTCCTGTGCTCCCCGGCTCAGCTGCTCTCTGCCTGGCTTCCGAGGGTGCTTTGTATCTCTCTGCTTTTTCAAAGGGCCTCTGTGTGGCTTTTATCGGGTTTGAACGCCCAAACTGATTTTCCAACTACCACCTGCAAGTTCAGTCGATATCCTGGTTATGACTTTTTAACACAGGATGTGTCTTTCGGACCCTGGCATCTTGCAGTTTGTTGTTTTCATCGATATCCTAATCTTCAACACCTGTGGGGGAAATCAATGACCCCCACCCACAGCTGCCTAAATATACAACACTGCCCTGTGTTTTGTAAATAACTTCCTTGACAAGTTGCACTATCTTCTTATTCTCCTTTAATAGGTCTTATATTTTTCCTGCAATCAATTGCACATGTTTTCAAGCACTTTTGTCCAGTGGTGACTTAAGTATTGAAGTTCTGAGAAAAGGCACTTTCTCTAAATGCATTTATTATTGTTATTAATTCAACTTATTGAATCCGTTTCTGATCTCTCTCTATTTATGTACGCATCAACTGATGGAAAAACTCAACATCTGATCTAAATTCAACTAAATAAATCCATTTCTAATGAATCTGTTAGACTTTTGTTAAATGTGAAAAGATGTAAAAATGAACAGTTATTCTTACTTTTCATTCTTTTTCTTTTCAAGATCAAAAATGGTTTCATACAATTACACTTGTTCTGTTGCTTGAAAGTTAAAATCTAAACAATTTCTCTCATTATTTTTTATGGATAATAAAGTGTCTTGTTCCTGATGAATAAACTTATAGAAAAGTAAAATTGCAAGTCTCTAAATTATATTCAATTTAATTATTGTTATATGTGAAATGTTTTGAGTTCATAGAAAGTTGTGTTAATCTTGTTATTTCAAGAAATGCTTGGGTTTAGTATTTTCATTAATAATGCCTCTTCTTTATTCACAGATATTGCAATGAAAAATTGATGGCTCTAAACTCTAAAAAGTATTTACACATATTCGTGGCAGTTGCAGGATTATGCATTTTCACATTTCAAAATACATTTACACACACACATTGGATAGAAATGTTACTGTTGTGCAGTGTGTAGATCATCATTTTCACTGGCTTCAATTTTGAGAATACAATTGCCAAGACTCTGGAGAGAAAATCAACTCATCTCAAGTGTGTAGATCAGGATTTTCACACAGCACATATCGAAATTATTACTAGCAAACAACCAAAATTATTATAGATCAGCATTTTCCTTAACTTCACATTTGGAAGTCTTGCAGACAAACATTGGAGAGAATTCTTTATTGAAAAAGTTCAGTTTAGAAAGAAAACATGCAAACACGCACTGGAGAGAAAATTCTACTCTTGTCAAGTGTGTGGATCAACATTTTCATATAATTCATATAAAAAAAAACACATGCGAACACACACTGGAGAGAAACACTTTTCTTGTTAGGTGTGTGGATCAGTGTTTTCAGACAGTTCCACTTTGAGGAAACACATGCAAACACACACTGGAGAGACACCCTACTCTTGCTAAGTATTTGAATCAGCATTTTAGAATAGTTCACATTTGAAGAGACATGTTCACTCACACACGGGAGGGAAGCAACGTATCTTGTTCTTGTAAAGTGTGTTAAGTTATTTTCACTCATTTCACATAATAGTACACAATAAAAGCAACCCTAACCATGCAAATCTGTGGAAATAGCAATTTCACAGGATTCAAAACTTACTTGCAACCTGGCACTGGAATCCCTATATATGTGAAGTGTTTGGAACAGCATTTTCATTATGAGAAAATGAAGTATTGAATTCTTTATTCTTCTGTGAATCCGTTAAAATATGCATTGTATTTTCTATTTCAATTATTTTGATCGGTTTTCTTTTATCCATTTTTGCCATCTTACTATATTTCACCAAATGTCCTTTTTGTCCATCTGTCTATCATCACATAACGCAAGGATGGCTAGACCTCTGGCCATTAAATTTGATGTGGTTACAAATGGGACCCCGGAGCGTGTATTTAGTGTATTAGTTTTTTAAAATTCCAAACCTTTTTAAGATTTTAGCAAGGGGTTTGATTTACAATGTAAGTATAATGTTAAACTGGACCTTTACTTTGGGTCCATCAGATTAGCAGGTTACATTTAACTGTTGTAATGGAAATCAGGCATGTGTTGTGTCTGTAAGGATGTCTGTTGAGAATAGTTGTAATTCAAATATTATTACCACCTGTTGTCTGGTTAGTGGTTGTGATGGCAGATCAAACTGTTGAGTGAAGGAAGGTTGTCAATATCAAAGCAATAAGAAATTATTGTATCAGGACTCATATTGCGATTAAATAAAGAGAAATGTTATATACACATTTAAATATACATGTTACGTGCAAAACGAAATTTTGATTTATAACTGAAAGTTTTCCAGGATCCTTGTATAAAACTTTGTTATTCTATTTATAGCCATTTGACTACCGAGTGAGGTTCTACAGACCATATTGCACAAGCCAGCGACTCGAATATTTTCTCTATAATTAACCAAATGTCTGTTTATCATTGCAAGGATGGCTAGGGCTATGGCGACCAAATTACTGTGGTTGCTAATGGGACCCTGGAGGATGTTTTTAGCATATTGAAAATTCAAGTTTTTGTTTTTTTCATTTTGTTTAAATGAAGGTTCCCCTTGACCCTGCCTTCACCCACCCACCCTAAGATCAAATTTTAGAATTTCCATAGTTCAAAAAAGAAATCAAGTAAAATCCCCTCAGATCTTTAATGATGTGATGCTGATGATTTTCAAGTACGGTATGATTCAATAAATACATAGTTCAAATCCATGATCGCTTATAGGGGCCAAAGCCCCCATATAGGCTTTCTGCAGGAACTAGCTGCAAATCCTGCTGTAGGTGTTTTTTCAGCTAGTTTCCAATACTGAAATAAATGAGAAATGTATCAAATAACAAGAAAATTATGAATATTATTCATGACTGCCTAATAATAAACTATTTGGAGTGTCTATCTTTATATATATAGACTGATAATGAGGTAGATTTAAATATGTACAGATTTATAAATAGATATAATGTCATTTGTATTCATAATATCTAATAAATACATAGATTCAATTATTAAATTATAATAAGCTGCTTTAGATTAATTATGTTTGGTTATTTAATAGTTCATCTGTTAATTGTTTGCATGTATGTACATGTTTATGCATGTTTGTATTGTTGTGTATGGATATGTATGTGTTGTGTTTTGTATATATTTATGTGTATATGTATTTATATGTTTGTGTATGCATATATCTGTATATACACACATGGGCACCCACTTATGGTAAGAGGAAAAGGGAACATGGTATAAATAAGTCACACATACACTGCCCACCGACTTGAAGGCTATCTGGAGACTTACTCCCTCACAATTCTTCTGATACCCCATGCTGGGCACAGACAGTGAGACCCCGCAGTTCTCCAACACTTGGGAATCATCGCCTCCACCTCTCTCCTACAACCAACACTCCCTCTGTTTCTTCCTAACTCAGTACACATTTTTCACAAATGAGTTTTTAGCACTGCAAAAGATCTTTTGAAGATGCCGAATGAAACTCAGCGTAATGCATCAAGCCTTATCTTTATGATAATACATATATTTGAGATGTAACACGTTTTTCTCAATCTTTCATTTCCACATTGTCAAATTACCTCTACCGTATGTATGTATATTTTCATGATTGCTTTCTTTCTTCCAGATGAAATAATGTCCAGGCAATTTGGCAAGTAATTGCATATCTGTGATGATACATGTCTCCTATTCAATAATACTCTCAAATTACCTTTTTCATCTATTATTAATTTTTGCCCAGCATTTTCTTCCATCTTAAATTTGTCAGTTGCTTTGTATCACAACTTATTCAGAACGGTTAGTTTACGGCAGTGAGTAAACGGTGCAGGTCGGAAATAAACAATAAAGAATAAGTCATAGGCAAGACTCGAACTCGCAACCTTTCTTTCCTTGGTAAGCTGCCTATGTACGACACTGCTGCACTGACTGAGCTACTAGAGCTCTTACGGCTGATAGAAGAGGAAATCTAACCCATAAACCCCTACCCCATCCTTTCCCGATCGGTTAGCACCACATTTGTTATTGTTTTTATGTACATTAACTGTAGTAGTTATATTTTCTTGATTCATTTTAAACAAGATAATTGTAGATTCCACACATTTTTTGTTTTTATCCCAGCCTTTCGGTACTGTGCAACGTTCTTCTGTGGTATAAAATGTCCGGTAATCTTCAGGGTATTTTGAACAGGACCATTTCTTTCATCCAAGGTACGGGGGTTATGTTTTTTTTCCATTATTTGCTTTTCCTCCATCCGGCATCCTTCGTGGTGATTTGAACATGCAACTACTAACACTTGTCCTCTCATGTAACTCGAGTGCTCAAATTGTTAAAAGGTACGGCTGTGAACTATCTTTTTGTGGTGTATGCTGGCAATGGCATCCGGCCAGCCGAAGGCTAAGACAGATAAAGAACGGCCCATGTATATTTGGATGGCAGAGCATCCCATACAGGAGAGAGAGAGAGAGAGAGAGAGAGAGAGAGAGAGGGGGGGCGAGAGACACACACACACACATATATATATATTTATTATGGGATCTGCTACAGATTGACAGTATTTTTCATTGACGATGTGAAAACCAAATAATCAAATCATCTTACAAAGAAATTGTTTTGTACACGTCACCATCACCTCCTCCTATTATTTTTATTTTTCACTTTTATATTTGTTGTTATTATCTATCTTTTTGCCAGCACTCACTAATTTTTAGCATTTGGTTAACGACTACTACATATATGTGTGTGGGGGGAGGGGTTAGATCTTACTTGGTAGGTAGTCCAACCACACGTAAGCATTATAAATGTGGTCATCAGAAATAAATTATTAATCTTATGTGAGGGTCTTCCAAAACAAAGAGTTTCTTTCCTTTCCTGAATAATCCAATTACCTACACAATGTCCGTCCTGTTCACCAGGGCCAGCCCTAGGTACTGATGAACAGATAGAAATTGTGTAGATTGGCTCTTGCTGAGAAATCCTCACAACTGGTGGCCCTGGGTGAGGGGTGAGCTTCTCAAAGTAAAATATGTAAAATGAAAAAGTGATAAAAAGATGTAAAATGAAGAAAGATGTAACAAAAAAGATGTAAAATGAAAAAATGGAGAATAAAGAAAAAGACGGAAAAAAAGATGTGAAACAAAAAAGACGGAAAAATATGTAAAATGGAGGAGGCATTAAGAGAGGTTCACAAAAGGTGTCAGACTGAGTTTGAAAGTAACAGTGGTTGCTACATAAGAAGTTATGGCTCTATTGATACTAGTGCACAGGAAATTCAAAATAGCTCTGAAACTGAGAAATAAGTTACTGTTTCGTAAGAAGTAACTGGTGCATGTACAGCAATGTTTTGCAGGTTAAACATCACTGCTTTATAAGTGTACACCTTGTGGAAAGGAAATAGATTTACGGATCGCTGTAAATGATGTAAGGATCGCTCACATCGTTCTTACCAACCAGCGAAATGCTTTGATGTTATTCTGAGTGGCCAATCTCATAATATATTTTCAGTTGATGTTTTTCTCATCAGTTTTGCTACATGAAGTTCATTCTAGCAAAACTGCAAGTTACTGAGACTGATCTTAATATTGAAAGAAAAACAAGACGTTTCTACCAAGTAAGAAACCCAAATAATCTGTGACCTGCTTTCCTTCTGAATTTTAGGTGACCCGACGACAGTTGCAGAGTTCAGCTGAATGCAAGAAACAGTGGCCTTTAACTCCAAACAAACTGATAGAAATGCTGGACTGTGGGCCACTGGAGAATCTCTACAATGCCATCTACTATACTATGAAAGATTTTGCTGTGAAAAATGAATATGGTTATACTACAACACATTCCCACATCAAGGCTATAAATATATGGTCACTAGCAAGCGACCAGGAGAGCCTTATCACAAGAGAGCCTAGTCCAAAGCAAGCAGTTATGCGGCTTGTCATTCATAGAATGACCAGCGGCAAGGAAGTTGCAAATATGCTGCACAAACGCAACCACGCCACTTCTTATAAGACATAAGAATGCAGAACATGAAATGATCTCTTCAAGGAACTTGATGCCTTTGTCAAAAATGAACAAAGGAGTTTGTATCTATAGTACTCTAGGCAACAACAATGACAGGTGAAGCCACCATTCACAATACAAACATGACTTTGTTTCAACTACCAACTGAAGAAGAGAAGCAGTCTATTGCTCAAATCGGGTCACAAAGAAACGACAACTTGATATCTTCAAAAAATATGTAGAATGGTCTAATGTAAGGTCTCTGCTTTTTTAATTGGATGGTGAAGAATTACCTTTACTTGGCTCCTGGGCATCTTTTCATGTTCAAATGTCTAAATGTAACATATTTATGTGGTTGAATGACAAAGTTTAGCATATTTCAGTGCCCCTTGTAGAGTTATGATTTTTTAAGGCTAAAAATAAGAATGCGTGAGAATCGCGTGGACCTCCCCCCCCCTGAAAACTATAAATTTGTGATTGGCTAAAATTGTGTTTCGGGCCGTATCAAGGCCGTATCAACTACTGAAATTAAGTGTTGTCTAGAAGTATATTTAA
>VCCN01005388.1:229975-248710 GCA_006491835.1 Architeuthis dux | reverse complement strand
CTGCGGGGAATACAGAAAATTGACACCTTGATACAAATAAACCTCATATTATAATCATACGTGTGCTTTTTTTTTCATAAATAAAAATAATGCTGTTCTAACGAGCCCCCCCACCCCAATATTCAATTCAGAATAAAACTTGCATATCTTTTATCTTTTTCGTTTCTACACAAACAAAATAATTAAGAAATAAACAACTTATGACAAGATATTTTCTATAGTTTTGAGAAGGGTCATATTGAAATGGTTCTTCGGATGGTTCTCAAGGTCAGACTTGATGAACACAAGAAGGCCATAATCAGGGGTGAGATAGTTAAATTGGCTATGGCCAACCACATCTGGAGAGAGAACGGTGAGCATCTTCCTCACTGAGAAAGTCCAGATTATCAACAGAGAATGTTGTTGGAAGCAGAGAAAAAACAAAGAGGCAGCTCACATCAAAATGTCGACTAAATGCATTAGCCAGACAAGCGTGTATTTCAACCCGATGTGGCTTCCACTTCTCAACAAATCCAAACTTGACAGAACAGAGACACAGAAACACCAGGGCCATGCGCTATAATGGTTACCCCCCTTTAAATATAATTTTTGTTTAATCCATCACACCCGAAGAAAGGATCGGCCAAAATGTCGTGTTTACAACACAAATAACAAGAAGGAGTTCAACTGTCCGAAGAACCATTTCAACTTATGACAAATAAGAATTTATAAAACATACATATATAAAATAAAAAAGGTATTTTATTGGATATAAAACAAAATAAATCGTTCGAATGGCATTATTCGATTGTACTTAACTCCTCCTACCTCTGTCCCATAATAGTTGTTTAATTCGTGGAAATAAAAATTAGTTTTCTATTTATTTATATGAACAATCCCACCCGTTTGGAGAAAACAACAAGATAAATATGAAAGAATCATTTTTCTTTTTTAGTTATTTTTAGTTATTTTATTCATTGGTAATCTTTGGCTTGACGGGTCTAAAATACGGTAGCATAAAACTGGCTTTAAAATTGGCTAGATTTTTCAAAGACCGGCTTAAAAAAATGGCTAGATTTTTCAAAGACAGGCTTTAATATGGCTAAAATTGATTAGATTTTCTATTTGACCGTATCGTTTTTTATTTTTTACCTTAACAAATATAAAAATATATGAATCAAATCTTAAAAAAGATCTCAGACTCCAAATGTTTGATTATGAATTTTCAAACTAAAAAATAACCTCAAAAATAATAGCAGACAGCTGAAGAGTTGTAATAGAAAGCAGTGAAAAGAGAAGAGACCTCAAAAGCACAGAGGGACTCTATAGGTTGAGATAGGAAATGGTTATCCTCTGCTTCAGAACTATCCTCTGCTTTGGTTAGATCGGCAAGATGATCTGAGCTTAGAGCAAATATGTGTGGAATATCTAGATCTACCAGGATGTCCAGCAAAATATCAAGCTTTCCTCTACAAGCAGGATATTCTGATGATTCTGCAGTTACTGGCAAATACTCTTGAACACATTTCCAAGTTTTGCAGTTGGATGCCATCTTTTTGAAAAATGTCCAGGAGCCGAGTAATGGTAATTCTTTGCAATCCAATTAAAAAAGTAGAGACCCTGCATTCAACTATTCTGCATCTGTTCTGAAACATGCATGAAGTGCCTCACATGAATTCTCATTTTCGCTATAATTTGCCATAGGAGGTGGTCCAACACGTTTCTCAATATAGTACGGTGCTCGCTCACTGTCTATGCTGTTGCAGATATCATGTTGTCGTTTCTTTATGACCCGATTTAAGCAATAGACTCCTTCTCATTTTTAGTTGGTAGTTGAAACAATGTCATGTTTGTATTGTGAGTGGTGCCTTGGTTTTTGCCTTCCATCATTGTTGTCTAGAGTACTATACATACAAACTCCTTTGTGTATTTTTGACAAAAGCAGGTGACTTGAAGAGACCATTTCATGTTCTGCATTCTTATGTCTTGATAAGAAATGGTGTGGTTGCATTCGTACACCATATTTGCAACTTCCTTGCTGCTGGTCATTCTATAACTGCTTGCTATGGACTAGGCTCTCTTGTGATATGGCTCTCCCAGTTGTTTGCTAGTGACTATATCTTTATAGCCTTGATGTGGGAATTTGTTGTTGTATAACCATATTCATTTTTCTCAGCAAAATCATTCATAGCATAGTAGATGGCATTGTAGAGACTCAGCAGTGGCCCACAATCCAGCATTTCTATCAGTTTGCTTGGAGTTAAGGCCATTGTTTCTTGCATTCAGCTGAATTCTGCAACTGTCATCGAACCATTCTACCAAATGATCTAACTAAATCATCATCCATCAAGCCTCAACCATGTAGAGCTGAAATTGCGTATTTGCAAGGATTCACATCGGCTGCATGCACCAATAGGTATTCAACCGAGAAGAAAGCGATAATTCTTGGATTAGCTTGTCACTTATGCTTTTTAGATCACCTAAAAGTCAGAAGGAAAGCAGACTTGTCACAGATAATTTGGGTTTCTTGCTTAGCAGAAAAACGCTTGCAAAACATCTTGTTTTTCTTTCAATATCGAGATCAGTCTCAGCAACTTGCAGTTTTGCTAGAACAAACTTCATGTAGCAAGATTGATGATAAAAATATCAACTGAAAAATATCATGAGATTGGCCAGTCAAAATAATATCCACGCATTTTGCTGGTTGGTAAGAACAATGTGAGTGATCCTTCATGTAAATTTATTTCCTTTCCACAAGGCATACACTTGCATTCCTGTGTAGTGACCAGACATATTGCTAGTATTGTTGTGGACTGCCTTCTGCAGTCTTCAAAATTGATACCTTTTTCTAGAAATTCTAGCAGTGATGTAGACAGTACTTCAGCCTTTTGAGAGCCCATCTCAGGAAAGTTAAAAACCTTTCTAACTGCTTCCCAGAAACAACATATCACACAATGACTGTTAGCAGATCAACATGAGCCAGGCCTAGTGTTGAATCTACAGAAACTGAGAAGTACTTGGCAGCCTTAAGTTCTGCTAGAATATAATTCTTAACATATTTTGCTATCAGCAGGGCAATTTCTTTGTAGATAGTTGATGATAAGTATGACTGATTACCACTTCCAGGATTGATTTCTTTATAGAGGGGGGCACCCTGCTAGAGAAGATAAAGATTATCAGAAATAGTTAATTATTTTCTCCACATTTGTGTATTTACGTAACTCCTTTTAATGAGGAAACCATTCCAATTATTGTAGAACCGAATTACAAACAGTAATTTTATTAAAAACAATTGAAGGCATTATAATGAAATGAATTCCAAGCAGTAATTATTAATTGATTTATTATTAAAGAAACTATTTTTTTGTGTAGAAATCTGGCCCTGAATACTGTCCTGCTTGAGATATTCCTTTATTCCTATTAATACTTTGTTATTTCTATTAATTATCTCCCTTGATTGTTGCTCTTTAGCAGATATATTCCTCTTTGAATTGCAAGCTGATGTTTTTGTGGGACATTTTTCTTATAAAACCCCCAAAAGTGAATTTTATTTTAAAGAAAAGTTTATTTAAAATGTTAGAGTTTCTCACTTTTTTCTAATGTTGATATTGTGTGAAGGAAACCAACCAGAGGAAATAAGTAACGTTTGCTTAATTTCTTTTCTTTGAAATACAAATTTGCAGAAAGATTTTTATGAAATTTTGAATAATATTTTATCTTTTATCATTATCGAAAAATGAATTTTCTGTTTTCAATAATATTTTATCTTTTATAATCAATTTCCGTTGCTACTCAAAGCTGCCTGGACATGCCAATGCTCTAAAATACTCTAAATTCCAACGCCTTGGCACTGAAAGATGCTAAATTCAAACATGTTCAGACATTTGAATTTGGTTTTTCCAGTGCCGGACATCATCTGACAGCTTTAAATGTTGAAATAAAACACATTTATATGATTGAATGTTTTTTAAAATTTAGCCTCCTTAAGTGCCCGGATGTTGGAATGAAGAATTTTCCAGTTCCCGGACAGCCTTATTTTTTACTTATGTTTTTAAACTTTGTTTGAAATAAATGTTAAAATTTATTATCTTTTAGTACCTGGATGAATGAATACTTTGAATTTCAATATTCGATCACTAGAATATATTTTAAACAACCAGATATTGAAATTTGGCCTCTCTTTCAGTGCCTGTGGTCGGACAGCCTCTGAAAGCTTTCGATGTTGAAATAAACATATTTATAAACATGAATGTTAAAATTTAGCATTTTTCATTGTTTGGATGTTGAAATGGACAGAGCCCAGACAGACAGCCTCATTTTAACTTTAAATTTTGTTTGATTATAGGATTTCAATATCTGACCACTGAAATGTCTTAAAACGAGAAGACATTGATATTTAGCTGTGTTTAGTGTCCAGATGTTTAGATTTAGCACCGTCTAGTGATATTTAGCATTCCCAGTGCCCCCGGCAGCTTTTAAATTTGAAATGAGATGTAGTTTCATGTTCAACTGTCAGAATCTACCATATTTATGTGGATGAATGATAATTGCAATTTTGATCCTATTTCATTTCTTTTTGCTTTTCGTCACTTCAACGCCTGTTCCCAGAGACGCTTCAGCCAAAGCACCAGAACTTTGTCCTTTAATCTTTTCACAACGTAGGGAAGTATGTCAATTTGTATGAAGTGACATACAGGGAGACCAGGCGACATTGTAATAGAAGCAAAAAGGAATGGAAATATATTAGCAGCAAGAACAATTGTCTTGTTGAACAGATATCTAATTATCTCCTCTTGAACATAACATTACAACAACTGTTTTCTACTTATGTTTCCTTTTTCGCATCTTCATTTACTCCACTTCAAGACATATAACATTACTCCAACTGTTTTTTACTTATCTTTCTTTTTCCCCTTCTTCCTTTCTTCCACTTGAACACATATAACATTACACCAACTGTTTTCTTTCTTTTCTTTCTTTATAGTTTCTTTATTTATCTTTTTTTTAAATAAATTATTTTCTCAACCTTTGTCTCTTAAATCTCATACAGTGCTTCCAAATAAAGTGCGAGAGAAGTGACTCATTCCAACTATTTCCAATTTTTAATTGTTCACCCTCAACGCAAATGCTGCCAAAAGACGTTGGTTACATATCAGTTTCTATTCAGTGACTAAGTAGACCTGTTTATTTAGTAACTGAACATGAAATGTGACACATTTTGAGTTCATAGAAACACATACTGAGTTGTTTTAATTTTGTTATTGCAAATAATGCATGAGTTTAGTATTTTCTTTAATAATGTCTCTTCTTTATTCACAGATATTGCAGTGAAAAATTGATGTTCCAAAAACTCTAATCGATTTGATGTTGAAGATGAGAATGAAGGAAGAAACAAATTTGACCAAGCATTTACCCATATTCTTGGCAGTTGCAGGATTATGCATTTTCACATTTCAAAACATGTTTGCATACACACGCATTGGATAAAAAATGCTAATCTTTTGCAGTGTGCAGATCAGAATTTTCACTGGCACCAATTTTGAGAATACAAATGCCAAGAGAAACTGATGAGAAGATCAACTCATGTCAAGTGTTTAGATCAGCATTTTCACATAATATAAATCAAAATTTCCCTATGCTAACAACAAATAACCCTTTTCTCGCATAGTCTATACATCAGCATTTTCATTGAATTTACATTTCTAAATACATCTGCATACACACACTGCAGATAAACCTTTTTTTGAGCAAAGTGTGTGGATCAGCCTATTTAAAAAGTTCAGTTTAGGAAAACAAGCATGGAAACTCACACTGTAGCGCAACCTTACACTTGTCAAGTGTGTGGATCAGCATTTGCAAGGAATTCGGATTTGAAGACACACGTGCGGACACACACTGGAGAGAAACCTTACTCTTGTCAAGTGTGTGGATCAGCATTTTCACAGAATTCGCATTTAAAGTGTCACCTGCGAACACACACTGGAGAGAAACCTTACTCTTGTCAAGTGTGTGGCTCAGCATTTTCACTGAATTCAAGTTTGAAGGAACACATGCGAACACACACTGGAGAGAAACCCTTCTCTTGTCAAGTGTGTGGATCAAGATTTTCACATGGTTCAGCTTTGAAGAGACACGTGCGGATTCACACTGGAGAGAAACCCTTCTCTTGTCAGGTGTGTGGATCAGCCTTTTCAGACAATTCCACTTGGAAGAAACACATGCAAACACACACTGGAGAGAAACCCTTCTGTTGTCAGGTGTGTGGATCAGTATGTTCATACAGTTCAGATTTGAAGAAACACATGCGAACACACACTGGAGAGAAACCCTTCCCTTGTCAAGTTTGTGGATCAGCATTTTCAGACACTTCACATTTGAAGAGACACATGCGAACACATACTGGAGAGAAACCTTACTCTTGTCAAGAGTGTGGATCAGCATTTTCAACAAATTCATATTTAAAGTGTCACCTGCGAACACACACCGGAGAGAAACCCTTCTCTTGTCAAGTGTGTCAAACCTCATTTGCAAGCAATTCAAATTTGAAGAAACACATGCGAACACACACTGGAGTGAAACCCTTCTCTTGTTAAATGTGTGGATCAGCATTTTCAGAACACACTCTGGCGAGGATTGTTAATCTTGTGAAAAGTATATAACGTATATATAAAGACACACTTGAAAAAAACATGTTACAAGAAAATGATATTCATTTTGAAGTATTCATTTCTTTATCTTTATGCAAATCAGGACAGAATCTACAATGTAATGTAAAAATATGTATTATTTTCATTGTTTTTTTTATCTAATTTTTTCAAAGATAGTCTGTTCTTTGGCAATTAAGCATGGGTAATATTTATTAAACAAATAATCACAATTGTATTTTAGCACTGACTGCAATTAAACTAGTATATGTAGGCCAAGTTTTAGCTTTCCTCATCACTGTGCACTGACTTCACTGCTACTCCACCACTTTCCTATGAGCAGTACTGACAGAATAGGGATATCATTTTTCATCATAACATGAATTTGTAAAAAAATAAAATATCTTTCAGTTCAAAACATGCTCTGAATATATTTGTGGCTGTACACTTTAGCACGATTCAACCTTTAAATATCAACAGGACTCATGTTGTCAAGAAACCATATTCTTGTCCTGTGTTTCCAATGGAATAACACATGGACATATACTCTGATGCTAAAAGGCATATTATTTTATTTAGCTAATAAAATCTGCTTGTGAAGCTACTTTTGTGATGAATTTTATTTTTACAATGTGTGGATCTGCCTTTCCACAAGACTCAGATTTTCTTTTAAAAGTAGATGGGAATTCTCATAAACTACCATGTTTTTAAAAATTTGAAAAGAATCCTAAAAGGGGTGCAAATGGTCTGCAACAAGATCTGTGTATGTCACACCTGTCAAGACAGACTCCAGTTTCACTTGTGTTCCTTGTGCACTGCAATAGAACACACCCCACACCATTACAGAGACAGCACCTGCTGACAGGCTGGATCCGTTTCCTCCACACATGGACCCCCTTCCCGAAGGAGCTACAAAAGTGAACCATCTGACTAGTCAACACAACACTAGTCTTCCACAGTTCAATGGTGATGTTCTTTAACCGATTGGAAGCGCAGTAGCTGCTGCCATGGTGTCAATGTCATGACTATGAAACCCCACGTAATGCAATATACGCTGTTCCGTGCATTTGGTGAAGGGTTGAGCAGCACCAGCATTGAATTGAAATGTGATGCAATCTTCCCCTTAATTGGTTGGTTACCATCCTTGTCAGTCACCGTCCCTTTCTTGCATCACCTGTAGACGCCTGGAATTTCCATGGGCTGCTGATATCTGTCCAGAATTCACATATTCATGGTATACACTTACTCCTCTTGCCTGAGAAAAACCTAGAGTAGTTGCCACCACAGATATAGAGTGCTTGATTTTTCTGGCCACAACAATCATTCTGTGGTGAAACAGTGTTAAATCCTGTCCGTATCCCATGGCTGCCACAACTACACTGCCACAGCTGCACTACCTCATTACCTATTAAGTCACATATACATCATCTGGCTATGTCCATTTCTACAAGCAGGGCAGGCTCAACCATCTAGTGTACTGCTGTCTTCATTTTACATGGAAATACAATGTATAGATATATATTGAGCATTTCATTAAACTTTGCCTATGTTTTTTCTGATTCAAAGAATGGGAAAATAAAATATTAAACTATAATTTAGGAATCAAACATGATGATTCTTTTCTTAAAATCACAATTTTGTTTTTGCATTTCAAACAGAAAGAAGAGGGGTTATTTGTGTACACATAGCTCCACTTTTTAGCCAGAAATAAGTCAATGAATTGGTTCCACCCTTCTGAAAGTCCACATTCTTTAGAAATCTGTAAAATTCACTGAGTTGTCATTTTGAATTTTATTTAAAATCAAAGCAGTTGAGGGAAGCAGATAACTCTGGCCATGGAGTAACAGGGGAGCAATCTACTATTGCACAACCTTACTACTGAAGTGAATGGCCTTGTGCCATACTATGCTAAGCTTAGTGAAGAATGATTCATTAGATATATCCTATCCAATAAGTTGTTTTTGTCTCTAACTTTATTTTTTTCTTATAGTGCTTATTTGATTGTTAAATGTGAAAGCGTGTGGTTCCCCACATCAAAAATGAATTAATAGATATAAGTTGTCATTAATTAATGATGATAATTTAAAAAATCAAGCATCGAAGTTTGAATTATTAAAATTAAAACTCAAAAGGAAAAGATTTACTAATATTTCAAAGTGAATTTAGAATAAGATAGCAAATTCTATAAAACTATGTAATTTATCACTTCTTATTGCTTAATTAGAAAATATAATCCTTTATGCATACACAATCTCTATTTTAGTGGACAAAATAGAGGGTGGGGCTCTCCTTTATGATATTTGTGGAGTGGAGTTTTCCCATTTTGTGGGTCAAATTTGGGAGAATTTTTAAAATCCTTTTAGATTCAAATATCGGGGGGTTCCCATTGAGGAGTAACATTCGAGTGTGAAATTTGTTTTTCATTTTTATTAAATCTCTATAAAATATCATTTGTTTTCCTGTGTTTTTATATTGTCAATCTGTAGCGTATCCTATGATGAATATAAATTATATGTGTGTGCGTGTGTGTTGCATGACAAAAGTACTTTTCTTTATTTTGTAATATACAAAATTTGGCACAAAGGCCATACATTCTTGTAATAACCCTTTCACCATAAGAATTCGTTCTTCTCCTTTCAATCCTTTACATTCACCATAATATCGTGAAATGAAATATACAATTTGATGTTTTCATGATAGGGAAGGTGGCAAAAAATTCTGCAAAACAAAGAAACTTCCTATACTACTACTAAAGAAGCGGATCCCTTTGTCTATAGTTACTGGCACCAAGCCCAAAGCTTTTTCTCTCGGCGATCGAACAAACGTGTATACATTCTTATCGCCTCACTGAAACGCTTTCCTCCTAAGAATGATAACATTTCAGTGCTTACCACTTTGTCACTACAAGTAACTCACCTAGACAAATCTCTCATTTAGCTTACTTTCCAATTATCCTCCCTCTCCTTTATTTCTTAATCACGTACGCTGAGTGACAAGCACGTTTTCCCACTCGGTGATCCGAAATCACTGCCTTTCTCGCCTCAACTGAAAACTCTTTTGTTAAACCTGGGTTCCCCTGTTATGAGATTGCATTAGTAATATTTCTCAAGCACCTCTCTGACTAAGACTTTCCAGTCCAGCTCATTCCTTACTGTAACTAAACTTTCATTTTGCTTACTTGGCTCTGGTTCCTTAATCACCTAGGGCTCAGCCTATTTTCATCATTCCGTTTCAACCTTCCTTCCCGTAAGAACGACTCTTCTTACTAATCACAATCATTCTCTGAATGCATGCCTCTCTCATCTATATTTATGGCATTTCCTTTATTAGACATGTCTCTGTGTATTTTCTTCAATATTAAACAATTCTCATTTGTAAATCTACAAGTGTACGCCTTTGTTCTCTTTATGTTGATATGAATCGTGTGTTCCTTTGTTCGTATTTCCCTGCCAAACAAACATGGACGGCCCAAGCCTGCTTCCTCACCAGCTCTGTGACCTGATGTGCGACAACAACATCTCAACAATAGCCGCTGGTTTCGCCTCTCTATCCACAATCATCAACAAGTGTGACTACTACTGTGATCTTAATACAACCAGTCCTTTTCAGGACTCTCTCACCTTCAACATTAAGGCACCCTTATATTAGCGACCACCCATATCTCTAAACAGCTATCAATTTAATAGATCATTTGATATTGTAAACAATAATGATGTAATTTCTGGAATCTGAGTTCTACAAAATGCTTTTTGCAATGTGGCTAAGAGAAAGATTGCCTTTCGTTGGGCTGTGATCATTAAAAAACGTCCGAATTTTCAAAAAAACAAGCGTGAACACTGCCATACACAAACTAGAGGACTCATTTTGCATAAATGTACCTTGTAAATTGAAGCCACCCTTTAAACCTAGTTTGTGGGGAATTTAAAAAAAACGTTTTTTTCTAAGCATAATGAGGAGTAAATGTTTAAATGGTCAGCTCTCTATCTCTATTGGTGCGGCCTCTAAGCGCAACACATGCAGACTGACTTAAAAAGTGAAGAAACATATGTTGAAGTTTTGGTTAACGGTTTCTAATTCTATCTCGATGCAACTCCAAGAACTTTATTACACGGAATATTTCAATATTATTAATCGTTTTAAAATAATTATCATCAAATAAATTGTTTACATAAAATTAAGCCAAGACAAATCCTTCTGAATGAGCAAAATTATGTTTACTTGTCAAATGAAAATAAATTTGGGATTTATTGTATGAATTATGCATTTGTATAATTTAGGTTTTTAGATTGTGTATTTCTTGCAGAAAAGACATTGTTCAGCAAATTACAATGGTAAAGTTTAAGGATTCTTTTAATTTAATGATAATTTAAAAATATTATCTTTGATAAAAAAATTTAATGTGTTTAGGAAACATAAGTAATGCATAGTTTTTGGCTTGAAGTGTTTCCAATTGCATATTGTAAAACATACAATTCCAATGGGAATGTAAATAACCCACAAAACGTATCTTTCCATGGATGTGTGTTTGTACTATATTTTTGTTCATCAATATCAAATTAAAATCTGTAATTATTTCTATAACTCTCATTGTGTGCATTATGTTAATTGTATTTGATTTGTATGTATGTGTGTGCCGAAGTCTATAATACTGATAATAAAATTTAAATACCTTTTAATCAATAAAATACCCTATTTATTGTATTTGTATGTAATCTACTCTTCTAAATAAATGACACAAATCCTTTCCAATCATCAAGTTCTACAGATCATGGGAATAAACATAAACTAAAAATCAACCAACTTCTCCAAAATGTCTTGTTTGTTCATCTACTATAATAATGAACAGTGTGATTTTCTCGGTTCTCTGTCCGTAACCATGGACTCTTCCACTTGGAGTTAACAAGTTTGCTGATAAAACTATCTCCTATTCACCATTTTAATCAATGAACTCTTCCACTGACATGAGTTTTTTTAGTTTCTTTTTTTTTTAAATCATCGAATAGAATTCAAATAGTTCTTTGAAAAATGCAAAAAGTGACAACAGCCTTCAGCTTTTGTTTCATAGTGAGCCATTATAGAGGCAGCATTGCACAACCTCTTCCTCTCTCTCTTCTACACACCAGTCTACTGTACCACCCACAACCACGACATCCGATGACTCGGCTTAGCATACTATCCTAGCCATTTTGGGGGTCTGGGGACGATAAAAAATCTTTCCATTATAAATTAATGGTAATTGCTTTCTCACTTTACGCCATTTCGTCTTACGAAAGGCTTTTATAGCAACGCTCTAGTTCGGATAGCGGGGGAATCTGTAGATCCATGAATTTGTTTTCATTGGGATTAACTAGTATTGAATATTGATTACTTTTCTTTTGAAAGCGTTTGATGAACAAGATTTTTGAAAAAAATTATTAATTGTATTTTAAAAAGTTATATTTGTCATGCATTAAATTATACATGTATACATCTCTATTTCTTTATTTTCTGGGAGAAATGGCATTTGACTGATAAGACACAAGTGTCATTATGACCTTTGGCCTCTATTGACAATTTAATGACCCCAACTGTAAAGAAATTACTTTCATGGTATTTTAACTCTGCAAATCTACACAACCATCCTTCTGAAGACTGCAATGCAAAGAGTCAAGCCAAGGCTTTTTGTAGTTTTTTCAAATGAAAATTGTTACTTTGCTTATTGTTTCAGTGTTTATAGACAAGCAATTTGCAGTAATACGTGAATAAAACTTGAATGAATAATTGAAAACACTCCCCTACCGGATGTTGGAATGTGAGCACTATATAAACGCTTGTGTGTTGCTACTCCAGCTGTACACATACATTTAAAATATAATTTGTATGTATTTATTTATACCTGATTGTAGAGAGGAGGGCTGACTTGGGCTTTCAGTCTGACTATTTCTTGCATGTGGATGAATCCGGCATCAGAGGCACAATTCTCTCCTTCCCTCTATGGTGCTTGATTTTCAGTTTCAATCAAATTTTTATTGAAAGGTTTCTAACTATTTTTTTTTTATTTCAATAAAGTTTACCAAAACAAAGAATTAACCCATTTCTTTTTGTCTCCTTTGTAAGAAATGATTTTTCATAAAAAATTGTGTTTTATTCATTTTTTGCTGTACTTCTCTCAATAAATAGAACACAATTACATGACAACCCTAACTTTATATCATTGTTTATCCATTCATCTAAGGTTAATTTTAGAATGATAACACTTTTACTTTTCTTTGCTTAACAAATTACATGACAACCCTAAACTTTTATCTTTGTGTCAATTGGTCTAAGGTTTATGTTTAAATGATAAGTGGTCCATTCAGTAATATTTTTTAAGAGTTCATAATCTCATCTCATTTCCATTTCTGTGACTCTGAATTTGTTTTTACTCATTCATTTACATTTTATTCCTGTGTCATGTGTTATCTCATCAGAAATGAATTGACATTTTAAAACATGACAAGCCTGACTGCTGCAGGTTCAAGCTCCACTCCTACTTTTGTTCCGACTGGAGATGATTACTGCACCTTTTGTACTGTATATATAATAAATGAAAAATTACAAAATAATATATTTTAATATAAATGTGTTTATTTATTAAAATGAAATAAACTTTAGCATATTCATTTGTAGATATGTAAGACATGTTAGTTTGGCTCAGTTGGTAAGATAGCCACCTGCCAGTCACTTACTCATGATTCCAAATCATGGTAGGGAAATGTTAATTTTATAAATGTAATTATTTATTAGAATGAAATAAGCATATGTGTAACATAACTTTTCATAAATGTGTAAGACTTGTCAGTTTGGCTCAGTCGGGAAGAGAGATGGCTGCTGATCACTTGGTCGTTATTTCAAATCACGGTAGGAAAATGTCAATTTTATATATATCGGTTTGGTTTAACATGACGGAACAGAGAAACAATGAAGAGTTTACGCTCCTGAATTAGGTGAGGATTGTTGTTGTTGTTATGTGAGCGGCGGGGGCGGGGGTAAACAAAGTCAACTTCAGCTTCCGACTTGGACTGGAGTTTGACACAAATTAATAATTCTCAGATTAAAACACAATATCATTCTAATTCTTAATGCATTATTTATTCCAATATTTTGTACCAAATAACAGGCCCGTGACAAGTGAGGGGCCCGCCACCCCCAAACCTTTTGCTGTAAATCCCCAAATACCCCCAGCTGCATTTAGTTTGGTTACCCCCACCAACGCAAACATTTTCCCTCTGTACGGATCTGAATGATCAACAAGAAAATACTTTAAATGTTTTAATCTGCTTCAAATGAGACGGATGATCAAATTCGAGAAGGAGAAATCGAGAATAGTTCAATTCAATAAGAATAGATAATCAGTTTAGTAAAAATAATTCAGCATTGGACGCATAGAATTTAATTTGGATTTCTAAATAAAGAATATGAAAACCTACAATAAATGTGTTAAAATATATTTTGAATGCATAAAATCTTTATTTAACCCAAGTACATTTTTCCATCTTACTATAATTCACCAAATGTCCTTTTTTGTCTGTCTGGAACCACAGAGCGTGTATTTAGCATATTAGTTTTTGAAAATTCCCAAACTTTTGAGGTTTTTAGCAAAGGGTTTGATTTACAATGTAAGTATACTGCTAAACTGGACTCTTACTTTGGGCTCGACAGGATAACAGGTTACATTGAGCTGTTGTAATGGAAACTAGGCATGTACTGTGTCTGTAAGGATGTCTGTTGAGAATAGTTGTAATTCAAATATTATTACCACCTGTTTGTCTGGTTAGTGGTTGTGATGGCAGATCAAACTGTTTAGTGAAGGAAGGTTCTCAATATCAAAGCAAGAGGAAATTATTGTATCAGGACTCATATTGCGATTAAATAAACAGAAATTCTACATGCACATTTAGATATACATTTTAGGTGCAAAATAAAATTTTGATTTATAACCAAAAGTTTTCCAGGATCCTTGTATAAAACTTTGTTATTCTATTTATAGCCATTTGACTACCAAGTGAGGTTCTACAGACCATACTGCACAAACCAGTGACTGACATATTCTCTTTATAATTTACCAAATATCTGTCATTGCAAAGATGGGTAGAGCTATGGTAATTTTCTGTGGTTGCTAATGGGACCCAGGAGGATGTTTTTAGCATATTAGTTTTTGAAAATTCAAGAAGTTTTTTAATTTTTTAGATGGAGGTTCCCCTTGGCCCTGCCTTCACACACCCTATGTCCAAAAACGATCTAGGTTAATAAAAAGATGAAATTTTAAAATTTCCATATTTCAAATAATAAACCAGTAAAATCCCCTCAGATATTTAAATTAAATGTGATCCAAGAGTGCATGATGGTGATGATTTTCAAATACGGTATGATTCAATAAATACACAGTTCATGTTTGTTGATGTATGCATGTATATGTATGTACACACATGGGCACCCATTTATGGGAAAAGGAGACACAGGACAAATAAATCACACATACACCGCCACACAGTTGAAGGCTGATATACATAGGTTCGGCTGTCTGGAGACTTACACCGCCACACTAAGGAAACTCTCCTGATACCCCATGCTGGGCACACAGATAACAAGAATATGACCACAGTTGACCAACACTTAGGAATCATCGCCCCTTCCCCTCTCTCCTACAAGCAACACTCCCTCTGTTTTTCCAAGCTCAGTACACATCTCCCACAAACGTGAATAATCGGACTGCACAGACATGAGGTATCTGCACTGCAAAAGAGCTTCTGAAGACAACAAATGAAACTTATATTTATGATAATAAATATGTTTGAGACGTAACACGCTTTTCTCAATCTTTCATTTCCACATTGTCAAATTACCTCTACCATATATGTGTGTGCGTGTATGTATGTATGTATGTATATGCTCATATATAGATCTATGTATATATGTGTTTTCATGATTGCTTTCTTTCTTAAAGATGAAACAATGTCCAGACAATTTGGCAAGTAATTGCATATCTGTGATGAGACATGTCTCCTATTCAATAATACTTTCAAATTACCTTTTTCGTCTATTATTAATTTTTAGCATTTTCTTCCAAAGTTCTAAAACGTGAAGCTAAATATTCAGCATTTTACGAAGAAAACTTCAAGTACACAGTCTAAAGTCTATGGATCCTAGAATTATCGTGATCATAGTAGTTCAAATCAGGCCCTACTGACTTCTGACTTCTCTCCCGCACTCTGATGGGTGAGGAGTCAAGCTCCTAGCTTGTTGTCGAGTCGCTGCTGTGTGCCCAACTGACTCCCCATTTAAAATCACCGCGCACTAAAAAATACTCGGCGGAGCTGATTGGTCGAATGCATTTCTTTGTTCTCTGACTTCCGTGTGACCCGGTCAACCGTTTTACCCAAATCCTGATCCGGAATCTGACATCCTCCAGCTGATCGCAAAACCTAATACTAATATCACCCAAAATCCAAGTCTTCTGTACCCTCCTTCAGCAAACGAACACACATAAGTCAGATAAGTGTGTATTTCAACGTGATGTTGTCTTCCATTATTCAACAAGGACATCGTATGAAATTCTTTGTTTAACAAAGAAAAGAATTGAAAACATCTTCAACTTACTTTACAAGCGTTGCCGTTAATGGATAAACAATTCTGTTTGCTACCGTTTTGTTTTCCTTTGCTCTACCGTAAAAAGAGACCCACTCTTTCCATACAGGTAGTACACCTGAAGATAGCTTTAGAATGGATCGTCAGAAACCTTGTGGTAACTACAACAACAAAAAAGAACAAAAGAATGAGTTCAATTGTCCAAAGAACTCCTTTAACTCGTAATCCATTGATTAACAAGAATTTGAAAACCGAATGTGATTATTTTTATCAATGGAAAAAATAAAGTTCATTGCTAAGAATCATAAAAGACTTTAAAAACGTTTGGAACCAAGAGATAAATGGAGCGCATTGTTATATTCCCTTTGATTTTCCACGGGTCCAATCTACATTTCTGATTTTAAAAAGTTCGTTTTGATTAGTTTGACAGATGGTAATTTCACTTGGTTCTTTTTATCGGGTCAGCAAATGATCAAAGGGAAAATCAAGATCAACTCAAAAATATCAACTTTTTTTTCTTTTCTCTCAAATATTGAACAAAAAACACATTATAAACACTTTGCATGAGATATTCGATTGACTCTGCTGCATTGATTGCAGGAAAGTATGACTATATATATATACACATATATATATACACACACACACACACACACACACATATATATATATATGTCATCATCATCATCGGCCGTCATAAGTCCACTGCTGAACAATCTTGTCATACCTTCTTGAAGAATCAGCAGGAATGTTCAAAAACTCGATCAAATGATTGAGGTCTCAGCGTCATAACGATTGCAGAAAGGGCATCCACCGATGAAGAGACGGTTCTTGACGTACATGGGCGCCCACAACACTCATCATCTTCCACACCATCACGACCTCCTCTCGAATCTCTTGTGCCACTCGAAAAACCCGTTCACGTGACACGCAATCTTCCCCATAAAAATATTCGGTTGCCAATTCGTTCAATTTCACCAACCATTTCAAATTGATGCGTTGTTCGACTTGTGAAAATGATCATGTTCACAAGTCAGAAAAAAGTCTAATTCAAACGATGCCTGACGGCCAACGGACGATGCGAGTGGGTTGAAACTTTCAGGGGTTGTTTATGCTTGATCTGTGGTCAATCTATACAACATTGTCCATTACTCTTCGACTTACATTCATATAAGGACATTTCAGGCTGTTTTGAAAAGAAGAAAGGGCACTGGGATAAGTGAGTTGAGTCCAAGTTATTTTCATGAAAACCTATTTTCAAATTATGTTCTCATGATTTCTCATAAGTAGTCATGTGATGTATTGTTTTATGATCGTGGTTAGCAAGTTACTGTCGCAAACTACAATAAGGAGTTCAATTCTCAGTGGATGCCTCTCATTCGTGTTCTGTCCCGTCTCGTTATTTAATGGCCACACCTCATAGTAATCAGTCTCCCTTGTCGACAATTCGTTTCTCAAAGCCTGCTTGACCAACACATAGCAGTTCGCTTGTCTCCCTGGCCAATACTAATGTTGGCAAAGAACCCAGAGAAGACAGATTTATATGCATAAGATGAGGACATGTTGTGTCGTCGAATGTTCAGAGTTGGGAATTGGGATTTGTTATTTGCTGATTTGAACAAAATTTGAGTGGAACAAAAGGGGAATACAAAACAGGAAGTAAATGGAAGCAAGTTTTCCTAAACTTGTTCGGTTTTGGAAAACAAAGATGGACAGAATTGATAAGATAAATCAATGAACAAAAAGGTTATATAACCGAGATTAGAAGAGACGGATTGATAGAGAAAAAGAAACAGAGATAAATTGTAAAAATGGAAGAGAAAGGACAAAAACAGAAAGTAAGAGAGAATAAGTAATATATAAGTTTGGCTAGATCGATTAATTCGTAGCATGAAACAATTATTAGCTAAATTTAAAAAATAAAAGTTCGATATATATGGAGAAGGGGCGGATTGAGTGCATTGAAAGACGATTAAGCTGAAAATAAATGCTATATATATAATGTCAAATCCACATACAGCGCTGTTTCGTCGTCTTACGACTCATCAATGTGGCTACTGACTACCTTGGTGCGCCGAGCTAGGATTGAAACCGGATCTCTGCGTCAGCAGCCCGATCACTTACCACCACCCCAAGTCACCTCGGCGTATGTAGGTCACTTTATAAACACATATAAACCTATATGTTTATATCTATTTACTAAAGTGCTCAATTCGAAAGTAAATGCGTTTGGGGAGCTATGTGTAAATAGTTAGTTCCCTACAATAGTGCTCTACCTCTTAAACCGAATTTACGGAGGCGAAACATGGAAATTAACAAGACGAACTGAGAACCACCTTAGAATCGCTCGCACAGAGAGTCATGGAAAGAGCAATTCTAGGAATAACACTAAGAGATAGAACAAGATCAACACGACTAAGAGGGAGGGCTGGAGTGAAGGATATTATACAAATAAATAAGCAACAAAATGGAGATGAGCTGGTCACCTAGCAAGAAGGGATGACAA